>REGO01000222.1:936124-953100 GCA_010120015.1 Rhombomys opimus | reverse complement strand
CCCCCCCCCCGGAGGGCGAGCCCCGACGGACGCAGGCCCGGCAGACGGCCGGCCTCCCCGCGCTCCGACGAGCGGGCCCCAGGCGGTGTCTTGCCGCCCCGGCGGGGCAGAGGCCGCTACCCTGACCCCGGGTGGCGTTCTTCCGCACAGCGGAGCCTGCTCGTCACGCACAGATCATAGCGGGGCCTTCGGGTCGTGAATCCTACCGTCGAGTCTGAAAAAAAGTTTTAACTACCCAGAAGACAGACTAGGGAGGAGGAGGTTGCCGTTTCAAGGGCCCTGCGTGGTCTCGTGTTTACTCTTGATACCGAGGCTAAAACGCAGAGCTTCCAGTTTTGATGCACCGCTGTGGAGCGGCGCTGCGGCCCAGGAGTTTAGCCTAGTGAGTGGAAGGAACCGAGGATCCAAATAGATTTGAAACGCTGTGTGCGTGCGCGTACGAGCGTGCCAATGCACTGCCGGTCTATACTGGTATCACTGGGGGCGGTTTGTCCTTAGCACGACTGTGCACACCTGCAACCCCAGCAACCCTGCTCACTGCCCGAAGAAATCACTCAGAGAAGTCTGAAAGTGAGAAAGTGGCTCCAGGCCGTCGGGGTGTCCCTCAGGTCTGCCCCTCGAAGGGTTAAAACTGGTGTTGCAACTTCTGCCTTATTATTATTATTATTATTATTATTATTATTATTATTATTATTCATTTACTTCGATTTTTATTTTAGTTTATTGTTTGTTTGGTTTTTTTTTGTGGGGAGGATGATGTTAGAACAGGCTGGCCGTGGACTGACAGTTGAGGACTGTCTTGAAGTCCTAAGTGCTAAGGACTGTGCCAAGCTCTCAGGGTGACTTTGTTCGTTTGTTTGTTTGTTTTGTTTCTCTGTGTGGCCCTGGCTCTCCTGGAACTCACTCTGTAGACCAGGCTGGCCTCAAATTCAGAGATCCACCTGCCTCTGCATCCTGAGTGCTGGGGTTAAAGGTGTGCCCACCACAGCTCAGTGAGTGGATGAGTTCCTTAACAAGTAGCTGAATGCCGGGTAAGGAGTCCAGGATAGCCAGGGCGTGATGCACAGAGAAACCCTGTCCCCACAAACCAACCAAAAAACCCAAGTAGCTGAAATGCTGCTTCCAGCACATTCCAGCCACAGGGACAAGGACACCCTCAGAACCCTGCTCTGCTCCTCAGTCTCAGTCGGGCCTGAAGACCCTGCCCCAGAGAGTCCTCCGGAAGGAGCCTGCTGGGAGTGCCACTCTTGCCCTCACCAACCGCTCCAATGGCCAGGCCACAGGTACCTGGGGCGATGGGGAGAGGACTGGCCCAGAGGGACCAGAACCTCAGAGAGGGAGCACAGTGAGGATGTTGAAGGGGGCTCAGCATGCCTGCTCTCTCCTTAGCCACCCCTGGCCAGAAGCCGCCTGAGAATGTGAGTCATGGCTCCACTGCCATGTAAGTACCAGATAGGGGACTGAAGCCGTGCCGAGGCAGAGATGGGGGAGGGAGAGGGATCAAACACCTCAGAGACTGTAGGCCAGCCGGCACTGAGCTGGCTGTAACCCCACTCTTCTGATCAGGCGTTCCCTCACTATTGACGACTTTGAGATCGGGCGTCCTCTGGGCAAAGGCAAATTTGGAAATGTGTACTTGGCTCGAGAGAAGAGGAGCCACTTCATTGTGGCGCTCAAGATCCTCTTCAAGTCTCAGATCGAGAAGGAGGGAGTGGAGCATCAGCTGCGCCGCGAGATCGAAATCCAGGCCCACCTGCAGTATGCCGTCACCCCGACCCCTCCACCTTCCCTAACCCACCTGGGCCACCTGCCCCAGCGCCTCCTTTGTGCTCCCTGATCTAGGTGTCTGCTATCTAGATGTAAACTGAAGCTTCCTTTCCCCTGCCCAGACACCCCAACATTCTTCGGCTCTACAACTACTTCCATGACCGGCGGAGGATCTACTTGATACTGGAATATGCCCCTCGGGGGGAACTCTACAAGGAACTCCAGAAGAATCGGACCTTCGATGAGCAGCGGACTGCCACGGTCAGGGCCGGGTGGGGTGTGAGGCCAGGGCTGCTGCCGGAAGCCGGTAGCTGACTGGTGCTGTGTGGGTCCTCACAGATCATGGAGGAGCTGGCAGACGCCCTGATGTACTGCCACAGGAAGAAAGTGATCCACAGAGACATAAAGCCAGAGAACCTGTTGCTGGGCCTCCAGGGGGAGTTGAAGATCGCAGACTTCGGCTGGTCCGTGCACGCCCCCTCCCTGAGGTATGGTCCCTAGGGGCTGTCCCTGGTGTGAGGCTGTGACAGTCTGTATGAAACTCTTCTGCATCTTGTTCCTTCAGAGCGTGGGGTTTGTCACCATGCAGTATAAGCATAGTGGCATCCTTATGGAAATGGGTGACTCAGTAGCTTCTGCCCTGGATTTTCGACTCCTTTTCTTTGCCAGTGGGCCCTCTCACAGCATTGCTGAGGAAGCTTCCACGCTACTGCTTGATTGATTGATTGATTGATTGATTGATTGATTGACTGGGACAGTATCTTAGGTAGCACAGGATAACTTCAAACTCACTGTCTAGCCGAAGATGACCTTAAACTTCTGCTCCCCCTTGCCTCTGTCTGCAGACATACTAGGATTACAGGCGTGTGTCACCATGCCACGTTTACCCTCACAACTCTGTCGTTAAGGAGATCTGGTCTCACTGTGCTGCCCAGGCTGTCCTTAAAGGCCTCGGCGCAAGTGGGTGGCATGTATCACACACACACACACACACACACACACGTGCCAGGGCCCCCAAGTCACAGCTTCTTTGGCTTGCTTTGGTTTGGTTTGACAGTGTTTGCTAGGGCAGATGCTCTGTGACTGAGTTGCATCGCTCAAACCCTCTCCCCAGTTTTTAGACAAGATTTTACCTTGTAGCCCAAGCTGGCCTCAAACTGGCAATCTTACCTCAGCTGCCCAAGTGCTGGGATTAAGCCAGGTGTAGTGGCATGCTTTTAGCTCCAGTCCTGAGGAGGCAGTGGTAGGCCAAGCTCTGTGAGGTCAGGGCCATCTGGTCTACCTTGCAAGTACCAGGTCAGCCAAGGCTGTATAGAGATACCTGTCTCAAAGTAAAAGGAAAAGCAAAAGGTCCCCACCAGGTGCTGAGATTAGAGGTGTGCATCAGAACCCAGGGCATCTGGCACTGTTTCATGGCATTGCACAGTGGAAACATAATCTGATTTATTTAAGTAGCATGTGCTTAGTGGGTATTAAAGGTGCTTCTGTTTCCCCTTTGAGCACTACCCTCATCTGTGACTGTTCGTTCTTTTTTTTACTAAGACTAAGATAATCCATTAGTGTGGCCACGTCTGGCTCTTTGGGTCATTTTCAGACGCTCAGTCTGATTGGGAAGGATGCCCCTCCCCCAGTGCCTCCTGGGGCCTCTGGGCTGCCTACCGACAAGTACAGGGAAGAGAGGAGCTGCTCTGGCCCCGGGCTCCACCCGCTTCCCTCACCCCCCAGGAGGAAGACCATGTGTGGCACCCTGGACTACCTGCCGCCCGAGATGATCGAGGGGCGCATGCACAATGAGATGGTGGATCTGTGGTGCATCGGGGTGCTCTGCTATGAGCTGATGGTCGGGAACCCGCCCTTTGAGAGCCCTAGCCACAGCGAGACGTACCGGCGGATTGTCAAGGTAGGCTAGCTGCCTGGCTGTGTGGGGAAGGCGGGGTCTGGGGTGCACAGTGGGTTTACAGGCCTCTGAAGAAGTCTCCTCCTTTTCATTTATTCTCTGACAACTTCATAAATGTGTGCAATGAACCTTGATCATATCAACCCTAACCACCTTTCCACTCCACCCCTAACTGTCCTTCCTCCCCCCCCCCCCCCCCCGGACTCCTCCAACACATGCCCTGGCCTCTTTCGGGTCCTCTTTCTTTTTATAGCCCACTGAGACTGGCTAGTGTTTGCCTGAGCCCCAGCAACCTCCGTATGCACACTCGGAGGGAGCGTGCCTTTGCCAGCGAAGCCTCCTGATGGTAGTCAAGGGAAATGTAGTTCACAGGTGAAACCAGTCTCCTTTTTTCACCTGCAGGTGGACCTGAAGTTCCCCCCCTCTGTGCCTGAGGGGGCCCAGGACCTCATCCGCAAGCTGCTGAAGCATAACCCCTCAGAACGGCTGCCCCTGGCCCAGGTCTCCGCTCACCCCTGGGTCCGGGCCCACTCTCGGAGGGTGCTGTCTCCCTCCGCCCTTCAGCCCGCTTCTTGATGTCTGTCCCTGTTGTTTGCTCACTTTTGTTTGTTTGTATGTGTCGGGGAAAGGGGATGGCAGTTCACAAATATCCCCAACTCCAGTGATAGGGGCTCTGAGCCCCCACTCTGATATCCACAGGTAAAAGCAGGCATATATGTGCTGCACACACATGTAGGCAAAACACATAAAGTTAAAAAACAAAAGAAGGCAGTGCTGGAGAGATGGCTCAGCAGTTGAGAGCACAGGGTATTCTTCCTGAGGACCTGGGTTCAATTCCCAGCACCCTGTGGTTCCCACACCATCTGTATAACCCCAGTCCTGGGGAATCTGGCATCTTCTAGCCTCTGCAGGCACGAGGCATGGCTATGATAAGCATATATGCAAGTAAAACACCTACACACATAGAATTTTTAAAAACCATCTGGTCAGATTCCTTTTAATTGGCCAAATGTTGAATGCTGTTTTAAAAATACTATAAGCCAATCATGTATTTAATATAGTTTACAGCCTATCTTCAATTCCAAAAAATTTTGTAGAACAAAGCTTATTTTATAATAAAATCCTAAATTTTCATGTTTTTGAATACCATATTGAAAGTTAAAAAAAAAAATGTTGGTACAGTTTGGCAACACTGAGAATCGAACCCGTGGCAGTGGCACACACCTACCATTAATCCTACCGTTCAGGAGGCTGAGCCAGGAGGATCTCTGAGTTCCAGGACAGCTGGGGCTACACTGAAACCCTGTCTCAGGGAAGAAAAGTTGTGAAGGAAAAAAAAGCCAAGTTAGCTTGCCACGTCGATAGAGACATGCGTTCAGGGGACTGAGGCAGAAGAATCCCCACGAGTTTGAGGCCAGCTTGGTCTACGTACGTACCAGGGTTTAAGAGTCACACAGGGACGCGAGCAAAGCCTTTTGCCTGCTCTTGGGACTCTTCCTGTTGGGTTGCCTTGTTCAACTTCATTATGAAAATTATTGCTTCATCTTTATACTTTTTTTTTTTTTGCCATGTTTGGTTGTTAATTTCTTAGAACGCTGTTCTTTTCTAATGAGAGGAAGAAATGGAGTGGATCCGGAGGGAGCGAACTGGGAGGAAAAGAAGGGGCAGAAACGTAATAGGATGTGTTATATGAGAAAATAATCTATTTTCAATTTTAAAACGCCAAACATGGCCAGTCAGCGTGCTCTGAGACACCATGCACAGATACATGCAGGCAAAACACTCATACACATTTAGAACTAAAAACATCCCAGTCACTCCAAGCCCAGAACAGTAGCCCATGCCCTTATCTCTGCACTTGAGAAATGGTATCAACAGAATCGTCATGAGTTCTAAGCCAGCGTGGGGTACACAGTGAGACCCAAGCCTAGCCCATGCCTTTATCTCTGCACTTGAGAAATGGTATCAACAGAATCGTCATGAGTTCTAAGCCAGCGTGGGGTACACAGTGAGACCCAAGCCTAGCCCATGCCTTTATCTCTGCACTTGAGAAATGGTATCAACAGAATCGTCATGAGTTCTAAGCCAGCGTGGGGTACACAGTGAGACCCAAGCCGGTCTTGGCTACAAGGTGAGACCAAAATTATAAATTATGAAAAGCTGCTTAGTAAGCAGCTTTTCCTCTGAGTTTCTCTGTGGCTGTGGCTGTGGCTGACCTGGAACTCAGAGATCCACCTGCCTCTACTTCCTAAATCCTGAGACTAAAAGTGGGTGCCACCACCACCCAACCTGTGCGCTCTTAATCCGGATCTCCATCTGACGTGTTGGAGTGACATCTATGTGGTCAAGTCAGTGAGAAAGCACATTCCAGAATACCATACATTCTTGGGAACAGACAAGGGGATGTAGTTTTATGTAGCTGGGGTGGGGAGAGCAGTCCAGAGGATGGGGTGTGTACCAAGCTGTTAGCACATCCCTCAGGTAGCACAGGTGCTGGCGCACACCTTTAGTCCAAACTCTCGAGAGGCAGAGGCACGCAGACCTTTGTGGGTTGAGGCCACCTGGTCTACATACAGAGTTACATGGAGGAACGTGAAAGAAAACCTGCTTTGAGGCTCAGCACTCCAGGACCCTGCCCCTGAGAAGCCTGGCCGCTGTTGGCTGTCTGCTGCTGCCGCCTGGGCTGTGAGCAGGCCACATTCTTGGCTCCTGCCGGAAGAGCTGAGCACTTCAGGCCTTCCTTGTGGCAGACTCAAACTTCCACAGCTTGTGAGGAGGCTGGGCATATTATCCCTGAGAGCTCGCTTTGCTTGCTGAGGGGGTACAGCTGCCGGTGGGACTGTCACACCAGAGACCTGAAGGATAAGTACACTCGCCAGCTTTTCCTTGTAGCAAACATCTGAGCCAGGCAGCTTGGCTGGCCTGTCCCTTGGGGGCCTGAAGGAAGACAGCACATCGTGGAAGGCGCACAGAGCAAAGCAAAACAGATCACTTCATGGTCAGAAGTCAACAGGCAGGAGGCAGAGCTGCCCGGTCTTTGCAGGTTCCCTCCTCAGGGACCGGAAGAGCTCCCGGTGGGCCTCACTCTTCATGTCTCCACCCTCCACAACACTGCCGCCCTGGGGACCAGGGTTTCTAGCATCCCATATGCGAAGCTACAGCCAATTAAGGCACCATAGACTGCACAAACGTGAACAGACACGACCTTAGTCCAATTATTTACTTACTTATGCGTGGATATGGGCATTTGAGATTCACACAAATACGTTATTTACTTACTTATGCGTGGATATGGGCATTTGAGATTCACACAAATACATTATTTACTTACTTATGCGTGGATATGGGCATTTGAGATTCACACAAATACATTGCTTTTCAACTTGGTAAAAGCAAAGCATCCTTCACACGAACGAGCTGGTTTGACCTGCGCGTCATGGCTGATGACCCTTTCTGTAGCAGACCCTGTGGTGAGCCCCTTGGCTTCTGTCATCCTCCGTGTTGCAGCTGCGTGAGTTTGCTGGGAACTGGCTCATTCCTCGGTCCGGGAGCAGCATAACTGTCTTATCATAATTGGTGTTGTGCAGTCTTCTAAGCATAAAAATTATTGCCTTCTCCGTCAGAGCAGCAATGACGGTTTGCATGAGGCCCTCAACACTGAGGCTGTTGATGTTCCCGTATGAAAGAGGCAGAGAGCATTAGGCCCTGCCTGAGAGTCCGGGCATGCTTTTCATAAAATTCAGTACGCTTTTTCTCGATGCAGTGAAAGAGACTAGGACTTTCTAATGACCAGGGGAGGGTCTGGGAAGGAATCTGAGGCAAGAGGCTTACTGTGGGGGTTAAATAGGTCAGAGACCTCTGAGCAGCCAAGGACCTCTTCCTTCCCCTTCTTGCTGGGGTGCGCTTTGGGGCTGCTTAGTCCCTGGGAGCTATACAAACCCTCAGGTCCACCCATCGCCCTGTTGCTGTAGTCAAATTTATTCTCATGCCAGGAAATGAGATTGACCCTTGAGAGCAATGATGAAAGAGCAGGTGTTGTTAAAGTCTCTGGAGACAATCTGATTTCAGTTTACCAGGATGCCCCTTTCATCACTTTTTTTTTTTTTTTGAGACAGGGCTTCTCTCTATAGCCTTGACTGTCCTGGACTCGCTTTGTAGACCAGGCTGGCCTTGAACTCACAAAGCTCCTCCTGCCTCTGCCTCCAGAGTGCTGGATTTTAGGCGTGTACCACCATGCCCAACTTCATCACTTTCTTAATATCATCATACTTGGCATATCATCATACTTGGCAGCATTTTCTGGGGAAGGGCAGGTCCACAGTAGACACATTGAGGGCAAGAACATGAAGGATGCCAGTGAGTATCTTCAGCTCTGGGATGACCTTACTCACCGCCCTGGCATGCCAGTGGATGCAGGGATGATGTTCTGGGTAGCCCAGTGGCCTTCATGCCACAGTTTACCAGAAGGCTTTACCTCTGGTCGAAGGTGCTGTGGACTTAGTCGGCAATGCCCAGCCACCACGACCTTAACCAAGGAGTCTTAGCAGTTGGCGACTCCCATAGAATCATAGCTTTGAATACTGGGTCACGGAGGAGTGGCACTAGTTGAAAGATTAGGAGGTGTGGCCTTGCTGGAGGAAGTGCACCACTGCAGACTAAGGCAGGCAGCAGTCTGTACCGGCAGCCCTCTGGAACCGACCTGGTGTGTGGAGTGTTATTATTTTCTTTCAGTCCTCACTCTCCACTCAGGAACTCTGCGACTCTGCAGAGGGCTCGGGCTCCAGGTGTCTCAGCACGGCTGAACCCTGACGGTGGTGCAGGAGGCATCGGTGGTGATTTCAAGTTGCCGTACTTCTCGAGATTCTTGCCTGTCATAACCATGAGGGCATCAGCAGATGGGACAGAGCTGATTGCCCTTTTGGCTCCACCCCTGAAATGGGCCCCAGCCTCCGCCGTGGGAGTGAAGACGGCAGTAGACAGCACAACATACTTGATGTTAGCAGGAGCTAGGTCCTGGAAGATGGAGATAGATGATTGATTCCCGAGTTTCTCGTGCTCAGCCCCGACTTTGCTGAGCGACTCGCCATGATGGAATCATATTGGAACATACAGATTTTGGAGCTGACGTCAGTGCTACCTGCTTTATCAAAGCAGAGGGCAACCCGGGTGAACAGGTGCCCAAAGCAGACAAATCCCTTCACTCTGACCTTTACTGTTGTGTCTCAGGGTCAAGGTGAAACTGTATGAGAAGATCCAGAACAGGAAGGAGCAGAGAGCCAACTCTTTAAAAAAACAAACATTCATTTATTCTGTGTATGTGTCCATGTTTTCTCAGCCATGGCTCACATGTGGAGGATGAAGGCAAGGTCTGTTCTCGCCTTCTACCATGTGGGCCATGGGTACTGGACTCTGGCTGCTAATTGCCTGATGATATCTTGGCAAAAATCTATCTGTTCCTCTGTTCTGAACACACGCGAACACACACACACACACACACACACACACACACACACAAATATAAAGGTGTGGTATGGTGGCTCATGCCTAATGCTTGGGAGGCTGAGGCAGAAAAATCTTGAGTACAAGGCCAACCTGGAATACATGAGTATGGGCTACAAGGCTTAGTCATATTGCTTAGAAGAAAGGAAAATTCTTGACAATGGGAAAGCACAGGAGTTACTCAGCATGGTTCATGTTGGGAATCACATGTTTGCTGAAGGGGACAGAGTGGGCAGGAGGTTCTAAGATGTGTAAGGCAACAGTGGTTCTAATAACTCTAAGATGTGTAACGGCTTGGGCTGGGAGAAGGGCACTAGCTTCCACCACTCTGGAAAGGCAATAGTATTTAAAACAAATTGCTGGGAAAAAACTGGCCAACAAGATTAATAAAATAGGAGAGTACCTAACCCATGCAGATAGTACATGCAGTGTACATGCAGATAGAGAACTCATAACATAAATAACTTTACAAGAAAGATTAATAAAACAAGTGGTACCCCATGCTGTTGAGGATTGGGGAAAAGAAAAACATTTCTTCATTGCTGGTGGGAGTGTACACTGTAGCCACTTGGAAATTAGTGTGAGATCCTCAGGAAGCTGGAAATGGATGTACTTCACAATCTACTGATGCCACGCTTGGACATATACCCAAAGAATGTTACATCTGCTACAGAGACACTTGCTCACCCGTGTTCATTCATAACAGAACTGAAAACAGTCTCGATGTCTGCCAACTGGTGGATAGTGAAAACATGGTACATTTACACAGTGGAGTATTATTCAGCTATTAAGGAAAAAAAAAAAAAAACACTTTAATCTCAGCACTTGGGAGGCAGAGGCAGCCTGTGAGTTTGAGGCCAGCCTGGTCTAGGAAGTGGGTCTGGGACAGCCAGGGCTCTGTTACATAGAGAAACCCTGTCTTGAAAAGCCAAAAAGAAAAGAGATTTGTGGCTGTTAGCGTTTAAGGTTTTTTTTTTTTTTTTTTTTTTTTTTTAAGATTCACTTATTAATTATGTATACAATGTTCTGTCTGCATGTGTGCCTGCACACCAGAAGAGGGCACGAGATCTCACTATAGATGGTTGTGGGCCACCTTGTGGCTGCTGGGAATATGAACTCAGGACATCTGGAAGAGCAGCCAGTGCTCTCACCCTCTGAGCTGTCTCTCCAGCCAGAGTTTGAGTGTTTGATTTTTGCGCTACAGTCTGAGTAACAGAGGTTAGGTACTGGGGTAATTTGAATAAAGACCCCCGACACCACCATTAGGGTGTGGTGCATTAGGGGTGGCTTCGTTGTTGGAGGCAATGTGTCAGGGCCTCAGCAACTTCTCCAGCGACTAAACCTTTGAGCTGTAGGCAAGCCAATGTTTTGCTTTTTGGAGGAAAATAGAATATATTGTTATGGAGAGACAAAGGGGAAACTAGAATAGAGGAATAAATGGTTGGGGGAAAGAAGGGGAAAGATGGAAATGTGGGAGGGACAATTAACTCTAAATGCCGTTTAAAAAGCCCTATGGAAGCCTACTGTAGACACTTCCTAAATATATATACCTATGTGAAAGGAATCTAAATGGAGTCACCAGACACTAGGGAAGACACTGCCCCAACCAGACATCCTATGCCACCAAGTAAAACCTCCAGTGCCAGGGAGGGGCTACAGCTTGTTGAGTGGCTGGCCAAAGGGATCTCATGGAACCCCAGAAAAAGCAAAGGCTAGCCAGGAGGTGGTGCCACACGCCTTTGATCCCAGCCCTTGGGAGGCGGAGGCAGGCAGATCTCTGTTTGAGGCCAGCCTGGGCTACATGGTGAGTTCCAGGACAGCCAGGACTACACATAGAAATCCTGCCTCGATAAATAAATAAATAAATAACAAAATTAAAAAACCAAAGGCTATTGGTTACTCTCCACAACCTGATGGTGAGTCCCCACTGCTGAAGACGATGCTCACCTGTGTCACAGGACACGGAGAGGAAGCATCGCCCGCACTGACTGTGTTGACAGTACTGCAAGGCACCCTACATGCCGTCAGAGGAGAAAGGTAGTCTTCAACATCTCCCAGCTACAAACACTGTTCTCTGCAGCGGTGCCTGACTGCAGGCCATTCTCGTGCAATAGCGGCAAAGGTTATGGAAGTGACCAGCTTTTGACGGATTAAGGTTCACTTCACGAGCTGAACCCATCCCTGACACTGCAAAATGGCCTGGAATCTGACTAAAATAAGCCATGGGTCTGGGGGAACCCACCATTTTACTCAAGGACAGAGCAACAGAAGACTCCTAATTACACACTGCTGCGCCCGAAGGTCAGGGCCTTGCCCAACCCAGCCCAGGGCACAGAAGCTGCTTCTTCCCACAGCTTCTGGGAACTTATGGGGACTAAGAGACCCGCAACTGACAGCGTGCAGAGGGGAGAAACTCTCAAGCACTCAGTCCTAAATGCGATGGATGGCCTCCTCAAAGCCTCGGGGCCCAGCAATCTGTGGAAGAGGTAAAAGACTGTTACAGCCACACGGGACGGGTGACTCTAGGGACACCACGTCCACCAGGTCCAACAGGCTGTTGCACACACGGACTTTCGGAGACTGTGGCAGTGTGCACAGCCCTGCACAGGTTCCAGCCTGCCCCAGCACTGGATCGAGTGGACAGAGGGCCCCAGCCCTGGTCCAGACACTCTCTGCAATTGATAGCTGCTGGCAAAGGGAGATCCGCTTCCTCAGCAGTCTCCTTGGGTTATCACATTCAAACACAGGCCCCACATCCACGAGTGGTTGGGTACTACAACACCGTGTCAGTGGAATCTTTATAGACTTCGTGTTTCATTTTGCTTTGGGTATATATTTTGGCCTAGTAGTCTTTTGCTTGTTTTGTTTTTGGTGCGTGTTTGGTTTTTTTTGTTTGTTTGGGTTTTTATTTTGAATTAGTGAGAAAGCATAAAACTGGGTGGGTAGGGAAATGGGAAGGATCTTCGAGGAGCTGTGGAGGGAAAACACAATTAAAATATATTAGGCAAAGAAAGATAAAGAAAGGCCAAATGTATACCGACTCTCACACTAAATGTCATCTTGTTTTAATTTAAAACCCGTTTTGGTGGTGGCAAGACATTTTTGGCATGTTTACGATTTCTTGGACTATGTTTAGAAGAAGAGGAGGAAGTCAAGACTTGCAGAAGACGGCTTCTTTGGAAGGAAAAGGTCCTCAAGAAAAGAGCAAGAACATACGAACAGAAGAGACAGGGTAGGGGGGCTGCGGAGGTCAGTGCTGGTGCTGGCAAAACAGGAAGGATTCTGCAATGGTTATCCACAGCAATTGCGCAGACTTTCCACACAGGATTCCGTTTCCGCATGGTGGGGCATGCCTTCAACCGCAGCACTTCGGAGGCAGAGGCAGGTGGATCTCTTGAGTTTGAGGCCAGCCTGATCTACAAAGCAAGTCCAGGACAGCCAGGGCTACACAGAGAAACCCTGTCTCTAAAAACAAACAAACAAATAAACCAAACCAAACCAACCAAACAACGAAAGAAAGAAAAAAAAAAATACAAAGGACCCAGAGCTTTGGTTGTATTTTGCAGAACTTTTCTACCAACTGTTTCTGTACCACTGCGCTTGGAAAGAACCTGCACTCGCTCCAGAAACCACAGTGCCCTGCGAGACGCGGCCCCTAGAGGCCCGGTCCTCTCCCTTCCCATCTTTTTTAGCCCCGGTGTCTTCTCTCTGGAGTTAGGAAAGCGGCTCTTCCCTCAGCCGGCAAGATGACTGTGACGCTCCTGACGGTTGGGTCTCCTCATCAGAGACCCTCCCGGACCGAGGCCTCCTCTACCTCCAACTACTCACTGTCACAGCCCTTCATTTCTCCCAGAGTGCTTAGCGACAGTTCTGATCTCTTCACCTGCGGAGTAGTTTCTCTGGTGACATAAACCCTGGGCCTGTCGGTGTGTCAAGGAGGAACCCGGCAGGCGCGTTCCGCTGAGCTGTCTTCATCTTTCCCGGTTCTGCCTCTCTTCCTCGTTACTGGCCACGTTCTGGGCATCCACGCAGAGGGCAGCACCCCCATCCCCAGAACCTCGCGAAATCCCAGGAACGATCCCCCGTCGCGCGCAGAACGAGGGCTACAGCGCGGCGGACGGAGAGCCCAGCGCCGCCCCGCGGGACCCGGGCGTTTCCGGGTTCGGGTCCTTTAAGACCCGCCCCTCAGCCTTCCGAGGGGGCGGGGCGGCGAGCGCGCGGCCGCCTCCGAGCCGCCACCCGACTGGCTCTCCCGCAGCGCAGTAACAGCGCTTCTCCGCGACTTCCGGGGCAGCCGACCAATCACGGAGTCCTTCCTGCCCGAACCGTCCTCAGCCGGCAGCCAATCGGCGCGCCGCCGCCAACGCCCCTTAAAGGCGCCGCCGCCGCCCGCGGAGCCCGGCGGGCGCCTCGCGGTTCCGGCCCCCACCCGCGCTATGGAGGCCGCCGGGGGGCGGCCCGGGCCGGAGCCGGCCCTCTCTGCCGGAGCGGACCGGCAGGCCGCGGTCGGCGGCGGCAGGCCGTCCCGAGCGCCCTCGAGGCCGCCGTCAGGCCGGAGGGGGTCCGGGGAGGAGGAGTCGGACGGCGTTGGGGTCGCGAGCCGTCGTCCCCCCCGAGCGTCCCCGAAGACGTCGAGCGGCGGCCCCGTCCCCCGGCCGGGGCTGGACGCCTGCGGAGACGAGCCCGGCTCCGGGCCGACGCCGTCCGGGGCCGCGGGCCGCCGGGGGCCGCCCGCTTCCGAGCGCGCCCCGCTTCCGTCCCCCTGGCACCCGGAACGCGAGCCCGGCCGGGACCCCCCGCCCCCCGCCCCGAGGGCCCGCCGTCGGGGGAGCCCCGGAGGCCTGGAGATGGATGTGGAGCCGCCGCCGCCGGGAGACGGGGAAGGCTGCGACGACGAGGAGGCGGAGGCGGCCCGGGCCGGCCGCTGCTTCTCCAGCCGCCTTCAGGACAGCCGCAGCCTGGACGGGCTGAGTGGGGCGTGCGGCGGAGGCGCGTCCTCGGCCCCTGGCGAGGCCGGCGCGGGGGGCGGGCGTCGCGCCACCATCTCCAGCCCCCTCGAGCTCGAGGGCACGGTGAGCCGCCACGGCGACCTCACCCACTTCGTCGCCAACAACCTACAGCTCAAGATCCGGCTGAGCGGAGCCCCGCCGCCGCCGCCCCCTGCCTCCGCGCGGCCCTGCCCGACGCCCGCGCCCACCCCCACCATCCCTCCCATCGACCCCGACGTGCTGAGGGATCTGGAGAGGCTGAGTCGCGAGCTGGGCGGCAGGGTGGACCGGCTGCTCCGCGGGCTGGGCGGGGCGGTGCAGGAGCTGACGGCCCTGAGCGTGGGCTGCATCCAGACCTACCGCGACGCGGTGGACTCCTTGGGCGAAGCCGTGGACATGAGCATCAAGGGCATGTACACCCTGCTTGCGCGCTGCGAGGAGCTGGAGCGGGCTTTGCAGCCGGTCCAGGGCTTGGCCCGCCAGGTCCGAGATATCCGGCGCACTCTGGAGGTGTTGGAGGCCCTGTGCAAGTGACCAGGAGCACAGAGGAGAGGCCGTGCCTGACTTGGCCAGGGGCCAGTGAGGCCCCTAAGGACTCTTCAGGGAGCCCTGGTGGAACCTGCCTGCCCAGGAGAGGCCTGAGCGTTAGAGGGTCTTCCACGAGCGTGCGGGTGGCCTGGGCCCATTCCAAGCCTAAGGAGTGCGAGGGGGCAAGTTGTGAGGCGGGAAGGGAGGTAGCTCTGCCTGTGTCCAGTTGGCCATCTCCCGCTTCCCTGTTCTTCCCGGCGCTTCTCCCGAGCTAGAGCGCCGTGCTTGGGAATACAGGCCCTTAGGTCTCATGCTGGAGGGTGGGGAAGACCCCCACGTGTGATCAGAAAGGAAACAGAAGAGGCCCCAGCCCGCCGCGGCTACCTCAAGTGCCGGGCCCTTGTCCACACAGCGCGCAGGCGAGGGCGCACGTCTGCGTGACCTCCTGCTTCTTCCCTCTGGTCCCCTTAAGTGTCGCGGGGCGGAGCCCACGGGAGCACGGTTCCCGGGGGAGGGAGCGCGGTGGGGCGTCTCACTGCGCTCAGCGTTCAGGGAGAATCGTTGCTGGTTTTGGAGCCCACCTGTTGTGGAGTATTCTAATCAGTTTTTGGCTTTCTGAGTTTTTGTGGAATTAAAGTGCTGCTGCTGCTGCTGCTGCTGCTGAGCCTGAGGCTGTTTTTGTGCGGGTCGAAAGGGTTGAGAAGCCAAAGGAATGGGAATGAAGGCCGGGAGGGCCCACGGGGTCCCCAGGGCTCCCGGGGCGGGACCTGGGAGCGAGGGGGAGGAATCTTAGGCTGCACGGGAAGGTGATGGTCAGATCTGAAGGAGCTGACTTCACGAAGGGCCCAGAGAGCCCTGAGAGCGGAAACAAGCCAGGCTCTTGAGGGACGGCTTCTGCGCTGCCGGCGGGCACCGAGGCTGGGCAGCTTGCTCCCTAGGTTGCAGAGGATACGTAACCCTGGCGGCTCCATCCCTGACGTCAGGTGCAGATTTGAGAGAGCTGTGCCCCAGTCGCAAAGGCTGTCTTCTCACGGCTTACTTAGCACATTCGGGAACTGTCTGTTACCATCATAAAATCTCCAAGATCACAAAGGCAGCGTTTCCCGCACCCCAAGCCACTCCCACACTTGGACAGGGTTCAGGACGCTGGTTTAGACCGAACTGTTTCAGGATCAGAAAGACTGTATGAAATGTTAGACATCTTCTCAGAAAAACAACTAAAACCGCTAAGATCTCTTACCAGAATAGAGCCGAAACTGAGCGTTTCCTTAGCAGGAGCTCAAGACAAACTACTCCTCGTGAGGGTGAGGTTGCTTTTCACTAAAAGAGCACGTACCACTGGCCCGTACGGGGATCGAACCCGCGACCTTGGCGTTATTAGCACCACGCTCTAACCAACTGAGCTAACCGGCCAGGCACGGGGAGGGCCCTCTTCTAAAGCTGTGTAAAGGCAGAGATGTGTTCGCCCTTGCCGGGGAAATCGTGGTCAAGCCAGGTTGTGCAATGGAAAAGCAGAACATCCAAACTCGCTGCTTACTCGTTAGCAACCACGCTGCCATTCCGACACGCTAAACAACCGCGCTTTACTTGCTGCTTCCACCTCTCATTCGACAACTTGGAATTTCTTTCAGTTCCTCAAACTACCCTCCTCCCTTCCCGACTTTCGGCCTTGAACCATGTATTTCCCTCCATCTGGAATACTCTTTATTGCCTATTATTTTTCTGGCTGACTGCTATACACACTTCAGGCTTCCTCTTCAGGGCATTTTCTAAGGGAGTTCCTGTTGTGACACCCTAGATTCTGGGAAATGTAGCCCTTCCTAGTAATTTCCTCTGTTCTCCTTGTCACTACAGGGTTCCTCGTTCCTTTTTAAGCCTTGTTTTGATCTTTCTTTCCTGGGAAACTCACACTGTGAACCAGGGCAGAACAACGCCTGCCTTCTCAGTGGCCCGTTTCTATTACCCATGACAGTGGCTGGCTATGCAGATCCTTTGGCTGCTGGTCGGAGCGCAAGGACCGGCAAAGACCACGTTCCAGCCGGCACAGGACGTCCGAGCGCCCACCCCCACTAAGAAGCTGCAGGGCGCCAGGGACGGGGCGCCGAGTTGACGGGCGTGGCGTGGCGTGCGGGTCTCGAGGACTGTCGGAAGAACTCGTCTAGTTTCCGTAAAAGGAAACCACAGGGCCTCAGAGGCACCGCTGGGATTCGAACCCAGGATCTCCTGTTTACTAGACAGGCGCTTTAACCAACTAAGCCACGGCGCCCACACGCGGAGGCGACATCTGCGCTCCTTGG
>REGO01000222.1:921062-935764 GCA_010120015.1 Rhombomys opimus | reverse complement strand
ACAGCGAGGGCCCCGGGCGCTGCGGCCGCGGCTGGCCGGCGCTCGGAGCCCTGCTCCGCGGGGCCCTGGTCACCGCAGAGCTCCGGAGGTCCCGACACGACGCCATCGCGACGGCACTTGCCCGTGCGTGGTCTTGAAGAACGAGGATAAAGAAAATCCAAGAAAGGTAACACGGGCCGTAAAAAGGAGCTGACCCCGACGTGATT
The DNA here is from genome assembly GCA_010120015.1 of Rhombomys opimus. Taxonomy (NCBI): domain Eukaryota; kingdom Metazoa; phylum Chordata; class Mammalia; order Rodentia; family Muridae; genus Rhombomys; species Rhombomys opimus. The sequence continues at coordinate 935,558 of REGO01000222.1, read as the reverse complement.
TGAACACGCAACCTTCTGATCTGGAGTCAGACGCGCTACCGTTGCGCCACGAGGCCGGCCGGCCACTGGCGTGGACAGGTCACCTCATGGCCACTCGAGGCGTCCAGCGGGCTCGCGTGGCCTCCGCGCCGCCCCGGCGCCCCGGCGAGCCTCGCCCTCAGGCAGAGCTTCGCGGGATCGGCGCTCGCCGGCCTGCGGCTCTCCCCGCCGCGGCCGCTGAAAGCGTTCCCGTTCGCTCGCCGTTCCGACCCAGCTGCTGCCTCCTGCCCCCAGGCCCCTTCCTCCTCCCAGGCCCCCGCGTGCCGTGCCAGGCCAGGCTGCCGTGGGCCGCTCGTCCTCGCCTCCTTCCTCGCCTCCACGCGCTTATCCTCGCGGTCCTCGGGGGCAGACGCAGGGATTTCTAGAGCCGGAGGCCGGCTTGCTCTACCGAATGAGTTCCAGGTCAGCCAGGGGCCAGACGGTGAGAGCCTGTCTCAACAGCGAAAGGAAACCGCCTTTTCTCCTTCCTTAAATCAGCGAGTGAGGAGCGAAGTCCGCGCGTGGTGGCCAGCCTTGTAATCCCGGCCTAGAGGACCGCGAGGCAGGGCGACCTCAGATTCAAGGCCAGCCTGGGTTGCTCAGCGATACAACGTCTGGAAAGAACACAAAGGCCTGGTGTGCCAGCACCAGCCACGGCTGGTCTCCAAGCCCGCGGCCAGTTTGTTTGTATCTGATGGAGGTGTAAAGCCAAAAACTCATAATGAAAGAGGGACTCGGAGGTCTCCAGGTGACAGCTCTGTAAGATTTTTGCTTTGGAATCATGTACATGGTTAACATCAGTATAAAATAAAATTGAAAAGTTAGGATGGCAGCCTGAGGACAGGCCCTTGACGCCCACCCGCGCCAGTCTGCAGGCGGTTCTGTCATGTGCTAGTGGCTCATGCCCAACCCCTCCTGGCACGCCCTCTGGAGCTGCCAGCACTGTCCCACCGTCTGGGCAGTCCTGAGCTCCACTGAGCCTGGAGGAAAGCGAGGGGTCACAGCAGCACCTACCACAGCGCTGTGGCCAAGGATCCTAGGTCAAAACATCCACAAGCACTGCACAGGAAGTTCCTCCATCCGGGCAGGGGCCGCCCGCGATCCTAAGGGAGCCGGATGTCCCTGCCAGGCAGGCTCCCGAGTACGGGAAGAGGTCTTCTGACATCACCACAGCAGTGCCACAACTCTTTTGGAGGTGTTGGCACAGGCCTCCACTGTGATGGCTGAGCTTAGGACAGGCTGCCATCGCATGTCCATTCTGAGCAGCTCATCTCCAGACCAACCCAGTAAACCCAGGGGGGCTGGTGCCCAACAAGTGAGGCCAAAAGGCTGCTGGCTGCCAACAGTGTGCCAGTACACTCTGTGTTCCCTCCTGACAGGGGCGATTTGAGCTATCAGATAATGTTAGCATTCAGGACCACTTTTCCTGATTCCTGTCTTTATAATCTCAGATACTCTTCTCTTTCCCTCCTCTCTCTTCTCACTCTGTCTCCCCCCCCCCAATGTCTCTGTCTCTGCCCCATCGTGTGTGTGTGTGTGTGTGTGTGTGTGTGTGTGTGTGTGCGTGTGTGCGCACACCTCACAAATATTAGCAGGCTATGAGTCCCAGACCTGATGTGAGAGACCATTAGAAGTCGTGGTGAGTACCGGTCACCTGTAGTACTGCCTATGTCCACAGGATGGCACTAACACGAAAACTCAAAACTCAGCTTTTCTAGGGCAGGCTTCTGAGAGCAAAGGTCGTGGAAAAGGACAGGGGTGACCTACAGCGCCCGCTTCGTTTCATTACCGTATAACAGGAAGCGAGACTCCCTAGAGTCTACCATGTAGTCGGCCCTTAGCACGGAAGCCTACTAAAAGAAGAAAACCCCAGGATTCCAGATGCTAGAACCCCCGACCCCACAGCCACACCGAGGCCTTTTCCCTCTAACTAGCTCTCATGGGTCACGGCACATAGCAGAGATCCCAGCACTTGGGAGGCTGAGACAGAAAGAAGGCCAGGAGCACGAGGCCACCCTCAGGTACACAGTGAATTTCCGGCCAGCCAGGACTACAGAGTGAGACCCCATCTTTAAAAACAAGAATAAATCAGTATTTCGAGATCTCCTGATTGCCTCTACTCCAACTCACTTGCTTGCTTCCATCCTGATTCCAGGCTCAGCCTGTCCCTTCTAGACGTTTCTTTCATACCTTCCTCACTCTACTGAAAATCTATTTCCCATGTTACAGCCAGAGTCCAGAATACAAACACGTCTTTCTGCCTATCTGCAGAAGCTGAGGAAACTTAGCTCCGCTCTTTCCCCCTCGGCAGGCCTCCTCTCTGCCTGGCAAGCAAGGAGGGTTATCTAGCCCCTCCCTCCGTCTGGAATGTTGTTTCCCAGGATCTCCGCTGGGCTGACTCCTGCCGGCGGGTCTTGGGAAATCTTCAAAAGCTTGTCCTACCCTCTCCTGACTCGCCTTCCTCACTGTTGTCAGCTTCTGGTGCCTGGGGATGGTCATCAGCTGCACAAGGCACAAGCCACGGGCGGGGGAGAGACAGCAGTTCTACCGCACTCTTAAATTCTGTGATAGAGCATACAAACAGCTCCCCTCTCGTACTAGGAATAAATGATGAATGAGAACCACAGCTAGGTGTGGTGGTGGACACTTTTGACCCCAGCACTCTGGAAGTCAGAGGTCCAGAGGCAGGCGGATCTCTGTGAGTCTGAGGGCCAGCCTAATCTACAGAGAGAGTTCTAGGAAAGCCGAAGCTACGCAGTGAGACCCTGTCTCAAACCAAACAAAATCAAAACATGTTTGTTACCCCTGGCTGTCTTGACTGTGTCACCACATGAAGCTAAGAGGTGACTTGATTAAATTAACCTTTTTTTTTTTTTGTTTGTTTTGTTTTTCAAGACAGGGTTTCTCTGTGTAGCCTTGGGTGTCCTGTATTCACTTTTGTAGACCAGGCTGGCCTAGAACTGAGATCCAGAACAGAGATCCACCTGCCTCTGCCTCCCAGAGTGCTGGAGTGCACCACCACACCTGGCTTCTGTAACTTATTTTAAACACTTTTGGGGGGGGGTGTGCACAGTAGTTCACTGTGTGCCTAACTCTAACTCCCTGTGAGCGCTGGGTCTACAGTGCCACCATGCCTAGAAACTTATTTTAAATTGAGTTTGAGTGTGTGTCTGTGCGTGCTTTGAGGCTGGAGTGACAAGAGGTTGTGAGCAGCAGCACAACATTGGTGCTGAGAACTGAATTTAGGGGAGCATTCGTGTTTCTTGCAAGTTAGGATGTCTCTGTGTAGCCTGGCTGTCCTGGCACTTGCTTTGTAGGCCAGGTTGGCCCCGAACTCAAGAGATCTGCCTGTCTCTATATCACCCCCCCTCCTCTGGGTGCTGGGATTCATCCCTGGTGCTAGGATTAACCTGAGCCGTCCCTCCAGCCCTGGCTTTTACTGAAACAGGCTCTTATATAACCCAGCTCGGCCTAGAGCTCACTATATAACTGGACGTGACCTTGGATTTCCAACCCTCTTTGCTCTACCTCCCAAATGCTGGGGATGTAGGTGTTTGGCCCTTTTCCAGCTTAAGAATCAATCTCATATTACAGAGCTATAAGGTTTTACTCTATGGGAGCGTGAGTGGAGCTCAGCAGTAAAGCATTTGTTTAGCATCCTCCCGGCAGCACGCTTGGAACGTGCAGGGGCAGAGGGTGCAGGGGCGGTCGGCGCTCTAAAGCACTGTCTCAGAAGATCATCCCTCGTGTTAACACCCTACGACTCGGAAGGGAGGGCGGGCGCACAGCTCCACACAGGGGCCTTACCTATATGAACAGGTCTGGAGTTTTTCCCCAAAGCTGAAAAACAAAACCAGGAGATCACACTTTCACAATGCTGTTTTCTAAGTTACAAACCCTGGACAAATTTTGCCAAGCATCCTATGCAGTCTTTTAACATAAAAGTGTGTGTGGTGGGGGGGTCTTTTACCTGGTTGGGATGGCATGTCTTTTCAGATTTGTTCCCTTCCTTCAGAAGCGCTCCAGCCTGCCTTTCCTGACCTTTAACTAAGATACGTTGGCTCTGAATTCTAAATATTTTTCGCTCTCTGGCTTAGGAAAAGGGAACCTATTTATTACTTTAGGGTGTTGGAGGACCCTGCTGTTTGATTTGCAGTCCTCTCGGTCTGGAGAGCCATCCTGAGCTCCGTGTTAAGGTGCAGGACACCCTCTCCCCAGCAGGGCCTCCTGCTCTCTGCCTGACTTCATCTGGAGAGTGTCTTTAGACACAGACGCCCCTAACCACATTTGGCATGTGGCCTCCGACACAGCTCCCTGCTGGCTCTCCCCTCCCTGCGCCTGTAGGATAGTTAGGACTGTGTTCCCTTTCATTCGGTAGAAGCGTGCTGGTGAATGCAAATCAAGCATCCTCCAAGTGCCTAGGTCCAACCAGTTATGTACACCTATCCTGGGAGCCCCCCCTCCCTAAGGGGTGTACAGCCTCTGCTCTCTGGAATTAAAGTTGAACTAGCTCCCTGCAGTGGTTCCCGGGAGACAGAAACATATTTCTTCTCGTGTTTAGGCCAATTCCTTGAAACAAAACTTTAGGCATTACGTTTTCAAAGCTCTCTGATATTATTCTAAGTGTTACCCCTTTAATTCTTGTTATTTATAGCACCCATTGCCTTGCAGGTTTTTTCATGTTTGTCATCAATCTTCCTGCCTACAACATGAGCTGGAAGGAGAGACTTTAGCTCATTGTCGACGCTCTCAGAGCCAAGCAGAGGGCCCGGCCCTTGGGAGAGATCAAGAGATATTTGTTGAACGAATGAAATCAGAAGCAGCCCTGAGCCCTGTCTTTTACACACGAGTGAAAAGGCGCGAAGAAAAGGGGAGAAGAGAGGCTGTGGGCTGGGAGGCCCGTCGACGACGCGACTCGATTGTGAACCGTGAAGGTGGTGAGAAGCTTCCGATCTGTCCCAAGTCACCCTAGCAACAGGTTCTTGGTCAGTAACTGGGCAGGGCCCGGGCCTGGCATCCCAACGCGAGAGGAAGCTGGGCGGCGGGCCAAGGCCCCACTCTTCACCCTCTCTGGTCCCCTCGGTTCCCGAGTATCCTACCCTAACCGTCCCACGGCTCTCGGCGGATCTCTCGGGAAACCGAGGCAAGTGTTTGGGGAGGAATCAGAGCCGTTCCTCCGCAAAGGTGGGGTCGGGGCCGGGGCCGGGGCCGGGGCTGGGGCTGGGGCAGAAGGCGCCTCTGACACCGGGGCCCTGGTGACCTGACACGGGGTCACAGCTCCCCTCCCGCCTCCTCCCGCCCGGGAGAAGGGAGGACCGTGCGCTCCCCCGGCTCCGCTCCGCCGCCACCGCCCCACCGGCGGCAGGAGGCTGCGCACCGTCCGCGGGTGCCGGGCCGACACACAGGTACCGAGCGCCGTGCTCTCGCGAGACTTCCGGGAACCGCTGCGGGGCGCCGCGGACGCAGTTGCCACGGCAACCGGGCGGCGCCTGAGCGCGGGAAGCGGTCCGGCCTGCGGGCGGTGGGAGGCTTGAGAGTGGCCGGCCCAGCTCGGGCCTCCGTCCCCCGGAACCCCGGCCTCCCTGCGCCCCCGAGGCCATGGGTCGGATCTCCGGGCTCGTGCCCTCGCGGTTCCTGACGCTCTTGGCCCATCTGGTGGTTGTCATCACTTTGTTCTGGTCCCGGGTAAGACGCGGGCGGGACGCGCGCTCCCATGCCGGGGTGGGTGGCCGCAGCTCCGCTCGGTCCACCAGCCCGTCGCCCGGCCCCTCCCCAACCCCATCCGTCTTCTGACATCTCTGTCTTTCTGCCCGGCTCGCCAGGAAAGCAACATCCACGCCTGCCTGCCTCTCAAGTTCACCGCCGAGGAGTATGAGAAGCAGGACATCCAGTGAGCTCTTGGGGCGGGGTGCCGGTGCAGGGGTCCTCAGAGGACTGCGGAAGCCCCGAGCCAGCTCCTTTCTCTCTGCAGGCTGGTGGCGGCCCTGTGCCTCACCCTGGGGCTCTTTGCAGTGGAGCTGGCCGGCTTCCTCTCCGGAGCATCCATGTTCAATAGCACCCAGAGCCTCCTCTGTATCCTTTCTGCCTGCCCCGCGTCCCCGTAGGGCTCCTCCCCATCACCACCGCCCTTCCCCCCTCTGTAGACCACCTCTCCTCTGTGGGCACAGGTGGGAGGTTTTAGACAGGTTTTAGACAGGCTTCACACATTTGTTAAACCCTGCTGTGAGCCAGGTTCTGGCGATCCCCAGACGGGAATAAGACCGTTTTCTCCCGTTTGAGGGGGAGGCAGATACTCCTCTGTAGGAGTGTAAAGCACAGAACACCGTGAGAACTCAGAAGGGAACAGGAAAATGAAGCACACGGGAAGGTTTGCCATGGCTGGAGGTGCTGCGGGCCTCTTGATCCCAGCACTCAGGAGGCAGGAGCAGGTGAATCTCTGAGTTCCAGGACAGCCTGTCCACGTAGTGAGTTCCAGGACAGCCAGGGCTACACAGAGAGACCCTATCTCAAATTAAAAAGGCAGCTTTTAACTCTAGAACTGTGGACAAGGAGGACGAGGGCACCGGAGAAGTTCCCACCGTGTATCAGGCCTGTAGGTATTCTGGCGTGGCCTGGGGCATATGTGACGTTAGCCTCCCCAGAAGGTCAGGGAGAGGTCCCATCGGAGCAAGCTCAGCTCTGGCCCCCAGAGCACACTGACCACTCGCGCAGAGGGCATGGCTGCCAACTCCGGCACTTGCCTTATGGGAAGGGAACAGAGATGCACTCCGGTCCAGATATGTTACTTTCCTTGACTGTGTTGTGTTTTTAAGCCATTGCAGCCCACTGTAGCGCCTCTGTGGCCCTATCTTTCTTCATATTCGAGCGATGGGAGTGTACCACATACTGGTACATTTTTGCCTTCTGCAGGTGCTGTAGCACTCACTATTTAAAGTGGGGGTTGGAAAGGCTTATCCCAAACCTGAGGCTTTCCTCCACCTGCCTTCCTGCGTGGGTGGAATTAGTACTGTTCTATGGTTTCATGCCCATCCCCAGAGCCACTCCCATGTAAGGTTTGGAGGTTTGGGTATTGGGGTTGAAGGAGCCCTGAGACCACCCTTTTTTTCACAGTGCCTTCCCAGCTGTCACTGAAACTGCTTTATTCATCGCTGTCTTTGGGCTGAAAAAGAAACCTTTCTGATCACGACCCGGATGGAGGGGCTAAGGCTGGAAACGTGAAGGGCTTCCTCCATGGCTGGGAGAAGAAAGGCATAGGTTTCAGTTTTCTCTCTCCCTGTCCTTTTGCCTCTCCCAACTGCTTCTAAGCAGAGTTGGCAGCGTTGGGATCAGCTCTCTCAAATCTTGGACTATAATTTTATTACAGCTTTATAATAAAATATTTTATAATAAAAGCAAGGCTTTTACTGTTTTTCAGAAGACAATGGGTGGGCGTAGAAGCTGGTGTGAAGGCTTCTTACTAGCTTTACAGAACGTGATCCTCGTAAGTGATGCTTCTATTTGGATTTTTACGGTACAATCCAGGCGGAAGTAGGTGGGCGGAGATATGTAAATAAGCACAGAACACAGCGCTCCTTTGCCGGTGTGAGTGGCGCATTCTGGGAGGGTTTTGTTCTCTCCTTTTGGCGCCGAATGGGAATATAAATTATTTTAAGCGACTTGTGAGTAGATGTTCGTGTTGGGGTGCGAGGACCCCAGGTCCCCGGGTCCTGCCCAGGGTCGAGTTCTCACCGTCGCTGAAACGGGAGGGGCCGCGGTCGCTGAGGCACGGGCTGCGGGCGCCCGGCATCGTCAGGAGGTTAATCCTTGCCTGTTCCTCCTCGCGGAGGGCAGATAGAAAATGATGATCGGAGCGCGCATGACCTGCTGATTAGCAGTTCCGCGCGGCCGGGGCCCGACAACACCCCGGCCGCTCCTGTCTGATTCTCTGACGATCGCCTTGTCTCCTCGGTGTCGATGGCAGAGCGGATCCCCGGCCCGGAGGCCTGAGCACCCCTCTTGGGGGGTCCGCACCCTCCCCAGCCTGTGGCTTGCCGGAATCGGGGGAGAGGTACTTGGGGGGTCTGCTGACAGGTCGCCAAACGTAGCTTATTTAAGCTGCGAACCTGCCGTTTAGTACAGCTCCCTGGCAAGGGCGCGCTTGCTCTGCGCGGGGCCCTGGGCAAAATCGTCCTAAAGCAGCCAGGAGTGGTGCTGCCTGCCCGCAGTCCTAGCACTCAGCAGGCAGAGGCAGGAGCGCCACAAGTTCAAGTCCCGCCTGGTCTCCCTAGTGTGTTTCCAGCCAGCCAAGGCTGCACAGTAAGAGAACTAAACGCGAAGCCTTACAAAGCTTCCTTGTAACACAAGTGCCATGAAACACAATTTCCTGCTCCCCAGACCGTCATATCCGCCTCTGAATTCTCATGGATTTCCATTTCACAGGGTCAAAACTGTTTTATATACACTGGCAGTAGTGTTTGACATACACGGGGCCGCTCCCTCCAGCAGCACACAAACTAAAATGGGATACAAGGAGGACTGGCATGGCCCCTGTGCAAGGATGGCACGTTCCTGAAGCATCCATAGTTTTCAGTGATGTTTTCCTGTACTGCTGAGAGTGCATCCCCGGGGAGGGCAGATGTTAGCTGCTTGTACAATTTAAAAACATCACAGTTGGACATGAGCTCTTTTCCCTTAAAAAGCGGGGGAAATTAAAGGTAATAGAAGTCTGGCATGGTGGTGCACATCTTTAGTCCCAGCATGGTCCTTTTCTCAAAAAAGAAAAAGAGGAGGAGGAGGAGGAGGAGGAGGAAGAGGAGTAAGAGGAAGGCCAGAGGTAACATTGTTGCAGATTAGTCCTAAGAGTGTTAGAATTGTTACATTGTCACCACGATCTGTCTCTAACTCAACAAGTCATTCAGGTAATCCAGGATTTTTTTTTTTTCTGGTCTTTATTTATACAAGCACACAAAAATAGTTAACAATTTCATAGTATTTTTGGTTTTGTTTTTCAAGACAGGATTTCTCTGTGTAGCTCCTGGCTGTCCTAGAACTTGCTCCATAGACCAAGCTGGCCTGGAACTCACAGAGATCCACCTGTCTCTGCCTCCCAAGTGCTAAGAGATAGCTCAGTGATAAGATGACCAATCCCAGCACCCCTGTGGCAACTGGCTCCAGTCCCAGGGGATCCGAGGCCTTGTCCTGTCCTCCATGGCCGCTAGCACATACCTGCTGCACAGATACGTGTGCAGACAAATACTTATAGGTAAAATAATAACAAATAATATTGTAGGGTTTGGGGTGCAGCTCAGCGAGAGTGTTAACTAGCATGGCCCTGGGGATGCTCCCCCAAGGAAGAATACACTTTACTATTATTTGTTGGTGCAGTAAAATATGTAATATATATATGAGATATATATATATATATATATATATATATATATATATATATATATATATACACTTTTCCAGAGACACACCTGGCCCAACCATTCCATGAAATGCTCATCACCAGTTACTATTTTTTTGTTTTTGTTTTCGAGATATGATTTTTTTTGTCTGTGTAATCGTCCTGGCTGTCCTCTGTAGACAAGGCTGGCCTCGAACTCACAGAGATCCGCCTGCCTCTGCCTCCCTGAGTTCTGGGAACACAGGCATGCATCACCGTGCCTGGCTTCGAAGCTCATTCAACAGATATTTTGTGCTGGTCTGTTTGTGGAGGGATTCATGAGCTCGTGGCTGTGTGCACACGCCTGCCAGTCACAGACGTCATTCCCCAGGAGCCATCCCTCTGGCTTATTTTGCTTTTGTTTGGAGACAAGGTCTCTAAGTGGTACCTCCCCCGTGCTGGGATTACAAATTTGTGCCCCATGCCCACACCTGGCATTTGGGCGCAAGAGTGCACACTCAGGTCTACGTGCTTACAAGATAAGTGCTGAAGCTGAACTCTCTTCACCTTCAGAGTGTGTGGCAATCGCCGGGGACACAGTCCTGGGCTGTCTCTCCCTGCTTGCCCTCCTCCTCCTCTTCTGGGTTGAGGATTGAACTCAGGACCTCAGAGCCCGTCCAGTCCCGCTGCTGCCACCACCATTTCTTCTTAATTACAGTTCATTATTGTCCGTGTGTGGCACAGGCGCGTGGAGTTCAGAAGACACGTTAGTCACGGGAGCAGGTGTGTTCATCCTCTGACTTACCCCTCCTGTTTTTTTTTTTTTTTCTTTAATCTCTCTTTTTAAAAATACCTTATTTGTTTTAATTTTATGTGCCTTGGTGGTTTGTCTACGTGCATGTCTGTGTGAGTCAGATCTTGGAGTTACAGAGGGTTGTGAGCTTCCATGTGGGTGCTGGGAATTGAACCAGGGTCCAATGGAAGCCCCCCTCTCTCTCCCTCCCTCTCTCTCTCGCTCTCTCTGTCTCTCTAAAGTCTCATGAATCCCACACTGCTGGGAACTTGCACTGGAGCTGAGGATGGCCTGGAATATTTGATCCTCATATCTCTGTCTCCCAGGTGTTGAGATTACATGAAGGATTGGTCGACCACACTCGGGGTTTGTGGCATTGGGGCTAAAACTTAAGGTCACGTGCACACTGGGCAAGCATGTTCCCATCTGGTTTGTCCTTCGCTCCCCACCCCCAGGCACCCCTCTAGTCCTTACATACAAACTAGAGCTTTTGTTTAACTGTGGAATGGCAGCTCTGAACTGAGATGCTTCCTTGCCATCAAAAAGTCACTCAGCCTCCCTCCGTCTTGGGTCCCGCATCTATATGTCAACACCAGAGGACTTAACTCAGCATCAGAAACAGATTTTCATTTTGCTGTGATGTTAGTGGCTTTCTAGCTCTGAGGGCTATTTATTTTTGGTTCTCTTGAAACAGGATCTGTCTATTTTGGAGACCTGTCTGTCCTGGAACTTGCTATGTAGATTGGGCTGGCCTTGAACTCACAGATCTGCCTTCCTCTGCCTCCTGACCTCAGGGTTCAAAGGTTTGGCCAACATGGCCAATAGACCTCAGGACTGGTTTGCAGCCCTCTTCATGGCTGGGGGAAGAAAGCCTGCAGCCAGAACCCGTGGGGAGGCCGTGCAGCCTGGGACCTGAGGGTTCTCTCCTGCCAGGCATCCCAGCTCCGCAGTCGTCTGACACTGTCTGTGAGGGTGCTAGGCTGCCAGGGCTGTGCTTCCTGCAAGGCTGGGCATCTCGCAGCTTGAGCAGTGGCTGTCTGGCTTGTGCTGAACTTGCTGCTTCTCAGTAATAAATACTTTAATGGGGTGTGGAAGGGGTGCCACATACGTCAGTTCGCAGCTGACCTGGTGCAGCTTCAAGGAAGGTCAAGAGAATCTAGGCAGGGAGCCGGTGGAAGGGTAGCAGAGTGGCAGGCCTAGGACCTCTTCCACGAGCTGACAGATCATGGGTGATGGGTGTGGTTTTCACCATTCAGGCATCCTTTTGCAGCCCCTCCCATTCTTGTCTTTGTGCTCAGGAAGAGGCTGGCAGTCACCCCTCCTAACCCTCTTTGATTCAGGCATGACTAGGTGGCCTAAACCTGGCCATCTCAGCATCCCTGCCTCCCTTCTCCAGTGATTCACTGAACCCTGACCCTAACAAGCCAGGACTTGCACTGCACATTTAGGAAAGAGAGGCTTAGGCTCCATGACCACAGTAACTCTTGTAAACGAAAACATTTGACTGGAGCTGGCTTTTCAGGCTCAGAGCTTTAGTCCATTGTCCTCATGGCCACGGTGGGAAGCAGGGCTGTGTGTGGGCAGACATGGCGCTGGAGAAGAAGCTAAGAGTTCTACATCCGGATCCACAGGCAGCAGAGGGAGACTGAGGCACGCTGGCCAGACCTGAGCTTCTAGGACCTCAAAGCCCACCCCCACAGTGACACACTTCCTCTGACAAGACCACACTTCCTCGCAGTGCCATTCCCTTTGAGCCAAGCATTCAAACGCATGAGCCCATGGCAGCCATTCATGGCCAGACCACTACAGGCTCTGGTACATAAGCTGGTTAAAACATCGGGGAGCTAGTGCTCTGGAGAGGGCATGGTGGGCACAGGCTGGCACAGCCCTTGCTGAGGACTCAGATCTGGCACTGATACCATGCGGTTCACAACAACCTATAGCTCCAGCTCTGGGGAGTGGTGACACCTCTGGCCTCCATGGCACCTGAACTCATGGGCATATACACACACACACACACACACACAACACACATGCAACACACACACAACACACATGCAACACACACACACCACACACACACACACACACACACACACACACACAGAATTAAAAAAAAAGACCAGGAATTGTGGTGTATGCCTTTAGTCTCAGTGCTTGGGAAGTAGAGGCAGGGGGATCTCTGTGAGTTGGGGGTTCCTGATCTACATAGCAAGCTCCAAGACAGTCGTACTACATACAGAAATCCTCTTCAATAAATAAGTAGGTAAATAAATACTTTCTAAAAGATAAAACAAAGGACAGGTAGGGGCTAGTGAGATGGTTCAGTGGGTGAAGGGACTCACGGGTTCCTGTGTTCACCCTCCCCTCTCACCTCGTGCTGCCCTTTCTTTGTCCTGATCCTGAATTTTAGACCATTCTTTTTTATTTTTCCTATCCCCAAACAATGGACTTTTGTTGTTCTCTCAAGACATAGGTCCAGCTGTGCAGCTGGCCGGGCACAGAACTTTCAGTTCTCCTGCCTCAGCGTTGGTGACCTGACTTTTCAGCTAGAAGTGCTTTCCTGACCACCTGGGACCCACACTGTGGAAGGAGACAATCATCTCTCACTCCAACTTTGGTCTGCGCTCTTCGCTAGCTGCTAGTGGTCTGACAGCTTTGCTGCCCTCTGACCTTGGAGGTGTCAAAAGCTATGCTGTCTTTGTTCTCTCATCCACATGAGCAGTTTGTAGCTTTACCAAAGCAGAGAGAACTATTCCAGTCACCAGGGTGTGGCCACAGCCTTTCCCAGTTACCTCAGAATCGGCTCCTTGTTTGAGGGGCGGTCTTAGGTGTTTTCCCTAAGCAGCTCAGAAGCCATCCTTAGTGTTTAACCTGCTGCCTTGAGCCCAGCTCTGGTGGCTGGTGGTGAGGCCTGTAATCCCAGCCCTCGGGAGGCAGAGGCAGGCAGCTCTCAGAGTTTGAGGCCAGCCTGGTCTACAGAGTGAGTTCCAGAACAGCCAGGGCTACACAGGGAAACCCTGTCTCAAAAAAACCAAAACAAACAAACCAAACCAAACCAAACCGCACCGCTGCATTAGCAGCAAGGTAAGCGGAAGGACGCTGGTGTCTCACACAGGTTCTTCCGCACTTTGTGTCGGGAGGGACAGCTGCCCTGCTGTCCTTCTACCTTGTCCTTCTACCTCTCTGTCCAGCCACACGCTGGCTGCAGATCCTTTTGTCCACCCTTCTCAGTGCTCCTAACTCAGCCACAAAGCCTTAACCTTCTTTAAGCGCCAGCTTCCGTTGTCACGGATATCTGTCCCGAAGCTTGCAGCTCTCACTTCTCTCTTCCTACCTAGAGCCAGCTTCTTTCTCACTAGAACCTGGGAAGCTGAAGTCAGAGCAGGCCAAGTTCAAGGCCGGTCAGAGCTTCACAGGGAAACAAGTGAATAGTCAAAGGTCTTTGGGTGTGTGGTTTTTGTTTTTTGTTTTTTATTAAATTTTGAAACAGGGTCTTAGTATATATATCTTTGGCTGGCCTGGACCTTTATACGTAGACCAGGCTGACCCTGAACTCACAGGGGCTCTTCTGCCTCTGCCTTTCAAAGGTTGGGATTAAAAGCTCTTAGACTTAGTTTTTTGAGGTGTTTTGTTTTGTTGGTTTGTTTTGTTAGTTTTTCCAGACAGGGTTTCTCTGTGTAGCCCTGGCTACCCTGGAAGTCACTCTGTAGACCAGGCTGGCCAGCAACTCACAGAGATCTGCCTCCCTCTGAGTCTCGCCAAGTGCTGGAGTGGAGTACCCTTTTAATCCCAGAACTTGGGAGGCAGAGGCAGGCAGATCTCTGTGAGTTCCAGGCCAGCCTGGTCTATAGAGCAAGCTCCAGGACAGCCAGGGCTACACAGAGAAACCCTGTCCCAAAAACAGAAATTATTTTTAATTGTGTGTGTGTGTGTGTGTGGGTGTGGGTGTGTGCATGTGAGTGCAGGTGCCCTCAGGGGCCAAAGGCATTGTCAGGTCTCCTGTAGCTGGCATTGCAGGTGCGTGTGAGCTGCCAGGTGTGCGTGCTGAAGTCAAGCCCTCCGGATTCCGTTCTTAGCCGCAGAGCCATCTCTGCAGCCCTTAGTGTTGTGTTTGTTTCTTTGAGGCAGGGCACCTCTGCGCAGCTTTACCTTAGCTGCTGACTGACATGGGAGGAGCTGGCCCCTGTGGGCAACGGCACCCATGGGCAGATGAGTGTAGGCTGTGTGGGGGCGCTGGCTGTGTGGGGGCACTGGCTGAGGTGAGGACCCTGGGCTGTGTGGGGGCACTGGCTGAGGTGAGGACACTGGCTGTGTGAGG
>REGO01000222.1:878026-916635 GCA_010120015.1 Rhombomys opimus | reverse complement strand
CTGGCTGAGGTGAGGACACTGGCTGTGTGGGGGCGCTGGCTATGTGAGGACACTGGCTGTGTGGGGTGCTGGCTGAGGTGAGGACCCTGGCTGTGTGGGGCGCTGGCTGAGGTGAGGACACTGGCTGTGTGGGGCGCTGGCTGAGGTGAGGACACTGGCTGTGTGGGGCGCTGGCTGAGGTGAGGACACTGGCTGTGTGGGGTGCTGGCTGAGGTGAGGACACTGGCTGTGTGGGGTGCTGGCTGAGGTGAGGACACTGGCTTTGTGGGGTGCTGGCTGAGGTGAGGACACTGGCTGAGGTGAGGACCCTGGCTGTGTGAGTTCGCTGGCTGTGTGAGGACCCTGGCTGTGTGGGGGCGCTGGCTGTGTGGGGTGCTGGCTGTGTGGGACACTGGCTGAGGTGAGGACCCTGGCTGTGTGGGGGCGCTGGCTGAGGTGGCATAAGGAAGAGGTGGGGGCACGGCCCCTGGTCCTCGTGGCTCCTGCTTCAGCTCCCACCGCCAGGCTCCTCCCTGGCTTTCTTCACTGAGGGACTGAACCTGTGAGCTGTGAGGAACCCTGCACAAGCTGGTGTCAGTCAGGGTTCCACCGAAGTGACAGGAGGACAACCAGAGCCTGCCTCCTGCCTCCAACAGCTGCGGCCCCGGGTGTGAGCCACTGCGCCCAACTCGGGGAGTCCCTAAAATTAGCGTGAGTACATTATGTATTTACGTACAAATATGTAACTTATATTTATGACGAGAAACAGAAGCCATAAAAGGACCCTAGCACACTCAGCTGTGTGAAATGCACAGCGGGGTACAGCTCAGTGATGGAGGGCATGTTCAGGACGCACTAAGCTCTGAGTTCAAGCCTGAGCCGGAAACCTTCACACCGCACAGTAGCTCGGGCTGGTGGTGCTTGCCCTGACTCAGGAGAGCGAGGCAGGAGGAACACAAGTTTGAAGCCAGCCTAAGACTTAGGTGACGCTTTGTCAATAAAAACAAGCAAACAAATAACAACAAAACTTATGCACACTTAAGAACATTGCCAAAGTAGAAAGCAAAAGATGACAATCTTGAGAAAGTACTTGTAAATTATTTTGTAGAGAAAAGGTTAATGTTGACACAAAAATCTGTACGTCTGTAAGAAAAACATGAACTTGAAATAATACAATAATGTTATAGGCATTTCATAGGTAAGAAGTTAAAAGAACTATTAAACCTATGGAGAAGCTTCATGTCACCACCGTACAATGAAAGATGTGTTTAGTTAATATATTTAATTTTTAAAGATTTCTCTGTATGTAGGTGTATGTCTGTGTGTATGATGTGTGTGCAGACGCCTGAGGAGGCCAGAAGAGGGTGCTGAATTGTCGGGTCTGGAGAGAGGACCAGCAGGACGTGGGGACTGAGAACCCGGCCTGGGTCCTCCAGAAGAACAGCAGGTATCCAAGTACCGAGCCAGATCTGCAGCCCCAACATGGTCACAGTGGCGGAACAGCCTCACAGCATGTTGGAGATGTGGGTAAACAGGTCTTACCTGTTTGCTGGGGGGAAGAAATCTAGGTAGCATACCTGCAGATGGCAATTTGGCAATACCCATCAAAATCAAAATACCCAAAAAGCACCTTTGGGTTTCCAGATTTGTTAAGTCTTTAGCTCGAAACTAGGACTGAATCTATGGCCCACAGGGCTAGGAAGGCCTAGGAATTATTAAATCACAGGCCTTTCAATTTACTTTCTCAGCTTAATACATTGGGACCCACTGGGTTTCTCAGGCTGACCTTTAATCCTGCCTCAGCTTCCTAAGGTCTCCCACGTGGCCCACCTTAGATTTTATTTTCTTCTTTCTTTTTCTTTCTTTTTTTGAGACAGGGTTTCTCTGTGTAGCTGTGTCTACCTTGGAACTTGCTCTGTAGACCAGGTTGGCCTAGAACTCAGAGATCTGCCTGCCTCTGCTTTCCTGAGTACTGGGATTAAAGGCTTGTGCTACTGTGCCCGGCTTTGAACTAAAATTTTCATATTTAGGAATTTACTCTACATATTTGCATAAAGGTAAAGTTGGAATGTGTAGAATGTCTTTTTAGCTTTGCTTAGGCTGACAAAAGGTCACCAACAAGCTAAAATGACTGGATCGATTAAATCACTATATATCCACACAGCAGGATACTACACAATCATAAAAATGTGAGTTTTGTGCCCTACATATAATGGAACAATCTCCAAATCCTGTCAAATGGAAAAGCAAAGTGCAGAACAGTAGGTATAGATTGCTTGCATTAGGATGAAAAGATTAAAGCGTATATCTGGAAGGAGGTACAGGCATTGGGGTCAGCTGCTGGGAGACGGGCACCTGGGATGGAAGAGGAGAAGCTGTGCTTTGAACTATATGCTCTTTTGACGTCCTGAAGCTCTAAGTACAGATGTATGCATTAGCTAGTTTGATTCTGGGCCAAGGTCTCCTTGTGTAGCCTGGCTGGCACCAATCTCATGGTAACTTTTCCTTCTCAGACTCTGAGTGTTAGGATTACAGGTATGAGCTACTATGCCCAGTTTTAAAAAGTGTCTGAGATGATGGGGGCTCAAACCCTTGATGGTACTAGTCAGGCACTTACTTGACCACTGAGCAACATTTCAGCCGTAAATAACTTTCAATTTTATCTTGAGACAGGGTCTCACCATGTAGCTCTGGCTCTCCTGGAACGAACTCACGGGGGTCTTTCTATCACTGAAAAAAAAAAAAAAAACTTTCTTTTTAAAAAACTTTTTATTGATTCTTTGTGAGTTTTACATCATGCACCCCAGCCCCACCCACCTCCCTATCCCTCCACATCTGCCCTTTGCCCTTGCAACCTCCCTCCAAAATAAAACACACAAACAAGCAAACAAGCAAAGCACAGAAAACATCTCATCGTGGAAGGTATCGTGGTGTGTCCACAGTATACCCCTCTGTCCACACGTCTTCACTTGCAAATGTTCGTTGCAGTGAGTCACTGGTCTGATTCGAGGTCTCTGACCTCTGTGACACCATCAATATTGGATCCTCATCGGGACTCCTCCTGATTATCCTGTCATTGCTGTGTGTCATGGAGATCCTGCAGCTTCAGAATAGCAGGACTGGCCCTGTCACACACCCCAACTGTTTGCAGATGATGTAGACTTTGGGGTGGACCTACTCAGAGCCCTGGATCTGGGCCTGGGTGGCAGCTGAGCTGGCCAGCCACTGGCTCTCCCTTATCTGCACCACCAGGGCAACTCTCCAGCACCAGTCCAGCTAGGCCACTCAGTGTGGTCATCTGCAGAAGGCAGGGTCGGCTCTCCCGCTCTCCTGCCCGCCTCTCCCCATCCACCCCTCCACAGCCAGCTCCACCATGCTGCCCAGTCAAGGTGCAGAGCCTGCTCTCCCGTGCTGCAGCCTGTGAGGAGCTGAGCCAGCTCCCTTACAGTAGTACCCTTACCAACCCTCTGGGCGCCTCACCCGTGTCTTCACCGTCAGGGTCAGCTCCCTTGTGTTGCCCAGGTGAGTGCAGGGCTGGTTCTCCTGCTCTCATGACCCCAGGGATAGTGCTCCCCTCTAATGGAGGTGACCACCAGATGAGTGGGGCCAGCTCTCTCAGTAACTTTTTTTCCTTAAAGACAGAGTCTCACTGTATAGCCCTGGCTGGCCTGGAACTCACAGGAGACCCACCCGCCCTTCCCTCTTGAGTGCTGGTATTCAAGGTTGGGTCGACTACACTTTACTTAATGTTTTTATTTTTACTTTTGATTCTCACTTAGAATACTCTTCGCTGAGGACCACTGTCCTGACCATTATCCGTTTGTTTGCCTTGTTCCTGGCAGTGTGCTTTGTATTAGAAAATGACACAGATGAAGCAGATACCGCTTAAAAAAAACAAAACAAACAAACAAACAAACAAACAAAAAAAAAAAACAGGTGCGGCGACTAGGCTGGTAATCCCAGCATTCAGCAGACCAGCCTGAACTATACAATGATACCTTGTCTCAACAAAGGAATGGGTCCAGTGAGAGGACTCATCAGGGCCTGCTGCCAAGGTTGATGACCTGAGTTTGGTCTCCGGACACACTGGAAGGAAAGAAAAGCCTCCTCCAGCAAATTCCCCCCTGGCTTTTCAAGACTGGGTTTATCTGTGTAGCCCTAGGCTGCCCTTTAACTCATTCTGTAGACTAGGCTGGCCTGGAACTCTGAGATCCCCCTGCCTCTGCCTCCCCAGTGCTGGGATGAAAGGCGTGCGTCATCACGCTGGGAAGGCCCTGATTCTAATTCCCAACATTGCAAACACAAGCACAGAACCAAACCAAACCTTCCTGTTAACAGTTGAAATCAAAACAAATAAAAAAGACTCCATCAAAGCCTTGCTCTAAGCTTAGCTTTGCCCACATATATCAATATATGACATGTTATCAACAGTCATAAGGGCATAGCATGTAACAGCAAAACACTGGAAACGATATAAAAGTCAGTGGGATGTACTGATGGGATAAACAAGGTCCCAGAAATTAATTACTGGTTTCTCAAGGCTTGACTCATGAGGCTGAAACGAGTTCATGAATCATGTGGGAATGATCCTTCCACCCCAGCTGCTAAACCAGGAGTCCTGTGCAGAGGGAGGGAAGCGGGAGCAAGCTTTCATTAAAGTGTGATCTCTGTGTGCCTACATGAGGAGCCTGAAGAACTGCCTTAGAGCTAAGTCTTGCGCCCTCCCCCTCCCGCGCATTTCTGTTCTTCGAGGGTTTCTGCTGTGGCTAGCTCTTTATTGTTGCAGTTAATTTCCTGTTTTTGTGTGTAGGATTTCTGCCTGCATAAATGCCTGTGCACTGTGCAGTCCAGAGGGCCCACAGTGGGTGTGATTTCCCCCGGGACTGCAGTTACAGATGGCTGCGAGCTGCCATGTGGGTGCTGGAAATTGAACCGGAGTTTTCTGGAAGAGCAGCGAATATTCTTAACTGCTGAGCCATGGTCCCTCCAGGCCTCAGACCTTGGCTTGTTTTGAGATAGTGTCTCATCTACAGACTGATCTTAACCACGGAGCCATCTCTCCTAGCAGACTGACCTTAAACTCCGATTCTGCCCTTACCTTCCAAGGGCAGGGATGAGGGAACACACACCACTAAGCCAAAAAAAGAGCTTCAGGAACTGGGTCTAGCAATTTGACCACCAAAGCCCTGTAGCAGCCAACTGTGGAAGCGTCTCAGTCGTGCAAATACTGTTTTTTTTTTTTTTTTTTTTTTCCAGCTCAAGTCTATTCTGAGTCTCCATTCTACCTGTTCACAGTCAACATTCTCTCAGCCATTTCCAGGTGAACTCGGTCATTCTGCAGCCTCCTCCCGCCCCCAGCACGGCTCTAAACTTAGAATTTCTTAACACCATGCCGAGGTGGGATGGGAGGGGTTGGGCTGTGCGCTGACAGTCTTCACTCTGCAATGAACTCCATTGGGTCCTTTCCGCCCTTCACACGTGCCTTCATTTTCACTCTGCGGTAGCTATTCCCAGAATCCACCGGAAGAACCACGTTCCCAGTGAAATGTCAAAGCTCAACCTCTCCAAATCTGTCTGGGAATCGGTTTCTCCCGTGTCCTCTGCGTTTGGCTGGGCAGCATGTGTGTCTGAGGTCTGAGGTCTGACCTGCTTCTTCACGGGGTGGGGTGGGGTAGGGTGCTGGGCTGTGTGGGGCCCTGCTCAGTTACTCTTTGCTTGCTCTCCGTGTTTCTCCGGGCACAGGGCATTCGAACTTGAAGTAATGGAGTTCAACATCGTTGTTCTCTGACTGGAAAGTAGAGTAAAACCAGAGCCTCCCAGCTGCTCGGAGACCTCCTCGAAAGCTGCTCTTTTCGTGAGCCCAGCCTCACAAAGACGAGGCTGGAAGCTGCTCGGGGGAGGGGAAGGAGCCCAGAGCGAATCCTGCACCCAGCACATACTCTCCTGATCTTTCACCTCCCCCAGACAGCTGGGAAATAACACTTCTGACTGCAAAACCCCGTCCTGGGGCGTCTGGGAGGGGGCGGGCACTGCAGCACGCTGGGGGCCCTGGGAAGCCCCGAGTGGGAGGAGGAAAGCCAGACCCTGCCTGCCTCGGGATTGAGGCTCTCCTAGGGATGCAAGGAGTGCTCCCCCACCTCAGAGCCACTAGGCCTCCCCTAGAATGCCTCCTTCAGGCTGGAGGCTTGCTGGATAAGCAGCTGCCCCCCTCCCCCGTCCTACCTCTCTCTAGACGCAGCCTGTGTGTGTGTGTGTGTGTGTGTGTGTGTGTGTGTGTGTGCAGCTGCTGCGGCTGCTTGGTGGACTTAAAATGGAGCCGTCAGGGATGGACCAGGTCTAAGATGACACCCTATTGTGTTGTCTGTATCAAACCGTTCAACAAATGTTTATGGTCTACGTATGTGATGCATGCAGGGTCCAGGGAGAGGCAGTTGGTTCCGTCAAGGTCATGTCTAATCCGCATGTAAAGCAGCGCTTCTAACTGAGCACTACAGGTGCCACCCTTGCCTACTGTCCTTTCTTGGCCCGGGCCCTACGCTAGCATCAAAGCTGAGGCGGGGCAGTTGGGGACCAGCCTGCAGTCAGCATGTGATAACAGCAGCCTTTGCCCTTCCGGGAGTCTTTAGCTAGTCTCATCTTTGACAGGATCTGGGCCCACTCCAGCTTTGACTGCCAAGCACAAACGGCCTGAACTTCACCTGAGAACAGGGGCAGCTTCCACAGCTCTTAGTGCACGCGTGTGTGTGTCGCGGGGAGCGGGCGCTTCTGTTACTCCTTTGCCCGTACCCTGCAAGGAAGTCAAAGGCGCCCTGTGGGACTTTCAGTTGCAGGGTGCAGGGTGAGACCTCGGGTTGTTTGTGGCCAGGACTCGCGCTTCGGCTTCAGGGAGGAGGGAGGATGCGGCCTAGGGGTGACGTGTGGGTCTCGGTTAGGGCTGGGCTTGCGAGCCGGACGGACCCCCAGCGTAGGACAGACAGACCCGAGCAGACCGAGGACCCCCGGCCCCGCAGCGCCCCGCCCCCGCCCGCCCGCGGGCCGCCAGCGACGTGTCGCCTGCCGCGCCCCGCCCCCGCCGCAGTGCCCGGATGCGGGTGACGCGCGGCCGCCATCTTCCAGTCCCGGGCAGCCAGCGCCAGTGGGAGCCAGCGCGAGCCGCCGCCGCCGCCTCCGCCAAGCCCTCTGCCCGCTGCCCCCACCATGTAAGTCGGCACCCGCCGCCCGCCGCCCGCCGCGTCCCACCCGCGTGGGGCCGCCACCGCACGGGCGGGCAGCGGGGCACGGGGGTCCCGCCCGCGCCTCCCCTGCCCGTGGCTGCGCGGGGACGCCCGGAGCCCGGTCCCGGGCGGCTTGGCACGGATGGCCGCGGGAAGGAGCGCAGCCGGCGTCCGGCCTCCGCCCCGCCCGCCCCCGTCTCCGCGGCCCGCAGCCCTTTCGGGTGGACCCCGGGCGGCATCTTTGAGGTCGCCCTCCTTTAGCCGGCGGGGAAACTGAGGCACGGGGAGGGTCCGTCAAGGTCACGCAGCTCCACCCAGCGGGCCGGTGGGGCGACCGTGTCTCCCACCGGGTGGCCTTCCTCGCGTGCGAGAGGGCTGGGGGGACCACGGATGGACAGGTGGATGGGTGGAGCCCCGGCCGGAGGCTTCAGGCCCTGAGTCTTAATCCGTGTCTCTTCCTCAGGTCGGCTACCGCTGCCACCGTCCCGCCCGCCGCCCCGGCCGGCGAGGGTGGCCCCCCTGCACCCCCTCCAAATCTCACCAGTAACAGGAGACTGCAGCAGACCCAGGCCCAGGTGGATGAGGTGAGTGTGTGTGTGTGTGTGTCAAAGGTGCACGATGGCGGGGTGGCAAACAGGTGTGGGAACCCATCTTGGGTTGAAGGTGGTTTACGCTGGTGGGGTTTGGTCAGAGACCTGCCATCTCCCTTCTCTGTCTCCTTGTCAGCGTGTACTTGAAGGGGCGGTGGGGTGTCAACCAGCTGTGCCAGCCTGGGGTGTGCCAGCCGGGTCAGGTGTGCTCTGGTGGCAGCCTGATCCAGGCTCCGTGGATAGGGGTGTTGCTGTGACATCTGAGCTGTATGGCTGCAGCATGCCCCTGATGTGTGCTCCTTGCATGTCCCCAGGTGTGCTAGGCATGTTCTGTGTATGTCCTTGGCATGTTAGCCGGGAAACATCGGGGTGCATGTTCCCTGTGTGGCACAGTGGGCACATGCTCAAGAAGTGCCCTCCCTGAGGCGTGCCTCGTGGGCCCCTCCCCCAGGTGGTAGACATCATGAGGGTGAACGTGGACAAGGTCCTGGAGCGGGACCAGAAGCTGTCTGAGCTGGACGACCGCGCTGACGCCCTCCAGGCCGGGGCCTCCCAGTTTGAAACAAGTGCAGCCAAGCTCAAGCGCAAATACTGGTGGAAAAACCTCAAGGTACAGGGGAAGGGGCCGGGGGCGGGTAGGCTGGTGGTGGGCAAGTGGGGTGCCAGCCTGTCTCATGCACCCCTCTCTCACCCCTAGATGATGATAATCTTGGGAGTGATTTGCGCCATCATCCTCATCATCATCATCGGTGAGTGGGGAGGGAGTGGTCAGGGCCCTTTCCCTGGAGGTCGAGCTTTTCCCTGTGGATTCTGGGTTCTGAAGGTCATTAACCTAGTTTTTACTCTTCAACCAAAACACGTTTTGCTGCTATTGGCAGTTCTGATTCATCTAGAGCCAAAAACTGTGTAACCTGACTTTGCCTGGTTCTGGGTAATTTTGGTTAAGATTTTTTGAGACTGGAATTACTGGGTGGGTGCCTGGTGCTCCACTAAGAACCCTTTGGGCCACAGAGCTCAGTCTGGGGATCCTAAAACTGGGAAGTAGGAGACCGGAAAGGTCCAGGGCTTGAACAGGAGACTACCCCACCATTGGAGAGCTTGTAGTCACAGGCCCAGGGATTAAAGGGCTTATGCCCCTTTTTCCTAGAGTTTAAGGGATCGAAGTACCACTTGTCAAGTCTCTTCGAGGAAACTGAGGCTGAGAGATGGGAAGGGATGTCATCCAGTTGGGAGTGGGGAGGTTTGGAACAGGGCCAGGCCTGACACACTGCTTTCTTTCTCTCTCTCCCTCTCCCTCATCCTCCTCTTGCCCTCTCTCCACAGTTTACTTCAGCACTTAAATCCCTGAGGAGTCTGCCCTGCCTAAGAAGGGCCTCTCCCCCACCCCCAGCCGTTCCTTCACCTCTCAGCCATATCTTTCAGCCCCCTCCCTTGGATCCGTGTGTATGTGTGTGTGTGTGTCCGTGTGTGTGCCCCTGTAAATAGCCAGCTGTTATTTATACATATATAATATTATATATATTTGGTCTGTTTGTAGTTTTATTACTAGAAGATTTTTTCCGGTTGTCCTTAAGGCCCCTTCCTAAGGTTCCCATCACCTCTCTCTCTCACCCTCTGTCCCTTTTCCTCTTTCCCTGGTCAGCCCAAGTCCCTTCATTTGCATCTGCTATGCAATAGCCCCTCCTCCCTCCCTTGGATTTAACTGACCCTTCCCTATCTTCCCTGGACAACTCCTGATCCTCCCAAAACAAAAACCAACCCCACAGAAACAGAACACTCCACTCGTCCAGGCTTCCCTAGGTAGCATCTCTGTATCCCTCGGGAGGCTCTGAGACTGGTTCCACTTGGTCCTAAGAATCCCAAGGTTTTCTGGGAGCTTCCAACATGTTGATTAGCATATCATTTACATACCAAGGTCTTTTTCTGTTTCCTTTTTGTTCCATTACTCTTCACTCTGTTTTTTTCTTTCTTTCTTTTTTGAAGAGTTAGTCTCCATTGGTCCTCTTATCAGACTTTTATTTGCACGACATTACCTGCAGGTGGTGGGGAGCCTGGGCTTTTGGGGAACCAGGCTGCTCTGGACCCCAGAATTGCCCCTTCCCAGCCCCTCTAGTCTAGTTTGCCTCCCTTACTCCATTTTCCAAACCTCGTGTACCCTCCTCTCCCTCCCCCCAGCTGGTGTGTAAGTGTTGTGGAGTTTAGTGTGTTATGACGGACCAATAATTCTGCCACTCGGGGTCTCTCCCTACATTCCTGCTCCCCAGTTTTCATGTGGGGCACTCAACTGACATTCCCAGGAGGTCTCCCTCCCTCCCATCTGCCTGATCTGCTGCCTCCTCTCACCAGGAGAATTGGGGGCTGACCACAATCTGATTCTTTGAGGGGGGGTGGCTCCAGTGTGTGTGTGGGGGTCATCACTGCCGTGGGGAGGAGTGGGACAAAACAGAATCCCCCCAATCCCTCCTGAAATCTCTGGCCTCGTCCTTGCTAGAGGTTGGACTGAAATCTTTCCTCCCCAGTCTGGGGGTGTTACCCCCCATCACTGCCCAGCTCCTCTGACTGCCCCCTGTATTCAGGTGGGGTACTAGTCACTGCCAATATGTGTATGGGACTTGCTGGAGAATGGGGATCCCCATCCTTCTCCAGGGCTGTTGAGCCGAGAGAGAGAGAGAGAGAGAGAGAGAGAGAGAGAGAGAGAGAGAGAGAACAAGCTATTCCCTTGTTGGGTGAAATGATAAGAGGAAGGATCTGATCTTTTCAAATGGCACAGTTTTAGGGGTCTGAGGGTACAGCCCCTTAACCTGCCACTGGGGGTACCCTCAAACTCTCCCTCCCTACACCAGGTTTTCTGTGTGGAGGGGAACCAAGGAGATCTAAACTGTGGTGTGAAAGGGTAGGAGAGATGCTGGGGGTGGGGGTGCTTGTGTTTTAGACCCCCAATATTATCCCAGTGTCCCCTGCCTTCCTTCTTCCCCTACCCCATGCCCCCAATTCTGTGGCGCATCCAGATTGTGAAAATGTACAATAAACGTGTAATGAGTAACCAGGTGGTGTCTGATATCTTTTTCTTAATCAGCAGTGAGAGTATGGGGTCTTCAGGCAGGGGATGGTTGAAAGATTCTTTGGGAGAAGCTGGCCTGTTGCAGGAGGCCCTGACCTTGGGCCCTTTCAAAGTGTCATTCCCGAAGTGGCCACACGGGGCACCAGCAGGTGAGACTTGGAAGTATAAAGTACCTGCAGTCTGAGCCAGGTGAACTATGCAGCATGGGATCCCACCTTCGCACTGGCTGGCCTGGAGTATGCTGCAACCACTGACCTCCTTATCTCCTAAATTTCACTTCTAGCTACCCCTTAGGCTCTCTTATAGCCATGCACTCCTGAGCCACTTCTGGGGAGGTGTTTCTTCCCCAGCCCAGCACAGTGCCAGGCGACCAGATGGGTTAATGAATGCTTGCAAGGACCAGCTTGAGGAGCTGAAGCTGCCTGCAGACTGCCCACTCCTTGTGCACTCCGTCTTGTGACTGTTGCTCTAGCCCCTCCTGAGCTCCAAGCACCGTCAGCATCCTGGTCCCCATGCACTTCAGCATCTGGGATGTCGCTGCATAGGAAGTAGGCAGTGTTTCTGTTGCCCTCTGTATTGAGGGTGTGAGGGACTAGTCACTGCCACTGAATGTGGTACCTGAAGGATCCTTGCCCCTCCAGGGAAGCTGATGGGAGAGAGAGAGAGAAGACTGGTTAAGAACCACTGGAGGATCCAGCTGGGGTGGTGGTGCACACCTCTAATCCAGCACTTAGGAGGCAGAGGCAGGCAGATCTCTGAGTTGGAGGCCAGCCTGGTCTACAAAGTAAGTCCAGGACAACCAGGGCTGTTACACAGAGAAACCCTGTCTCAGCAAACCAAAAACAAAACACACCCACTAGATGGCTATGTGGTACAGGCTTTTAATCCAAACACAGAAGGTGGAGGCAAGCTGATCTCTGAGTTTGAGGCCAGCCTGGTCTACATAATGAGACCTGTCTAAAGAAATAAATGAGTTGTTTTGTTTTTTGAGCTAGGCTCTCACTATGTAGAGTGAGTCTCTGGAGTGCTGGAATTCAAGGTGGGTGCCAACATATCTGGCTAAGAAATAACCATTCTAGAGGTATTTTTAAAAAATAGATGTCAGAGTCTGGTACTTAGGAGGCAGAGGCAGATGGATCTCTGGGCTTGGGCCAGCCATATCTACAGAGCGAGTTCCAGGATGGCCAGTGATACACAGAGAAGCCCTGTCTGGAAAAACAAAACAACCCAACCCCAAACAAAAGAAGGATTTTCAGGCCCTTCCATTAGAGATTATTTCAGAGGTTCTAAGGTGCTGAGATACCTCATATGTAGCAACAATCTATCCTAACTTCTCCCTTTACGGAGACTTTAAGTATGTTGGGCTTTTTTCATTAAATCCTCGGAATTACTTCTAGGTTTAAGGTTTCCATAGGCCTAAGACCCCGAGCTACGGTGTCAGGGGCCTGGGTTCAGACTGTAGCTCTTTAATGAACATGTCCGACAGGTTATGTAACCTCGGAATCTCGGTCCCTTTCGTGAGGCTATAGGTAGTGGACCAGCACTCTCTGGCCAGCCAGGCCAACAGAAAAGAAATAGGAGGCGACTGTCCTTTTCGCCAGCATTGTCATGCACTCTACAGACGGCTTTGCTCATTTTCCCGGCACTGGCAGGCGGATCCCTGTGAGTTTGAGGCCGGCCTGGTCTACAAAGCGAGTCCACGACAGCCAGGGCTACACAGAGAAACCCTGACTCGAAAACACACACGCACAGGCGCACACACACCTCTTCACGCTAGTGCTCGGATTTTTAAGCTTCGGGAATCAACAGACACAAAGCTGGGCACCAGACGCCTCGTCATGCCAGGGTCTCTCTGCAAAGCATCCCCACTACGCCACAGCCGGTCACATCTACGCCTGCGTACAAGCCGCTCTGCACGCCTGCGCAGACGCCTCAGCCTCGGAGAGTGTCGTCAAGGAAAATCCCCAGCTTCTGGGTAAACAAGTTGCCGCGTGAGCCGGCCCGCACGTGTTCCCTACAGCTCCGAGCCCGCTCCGCCAATGAGAAAGTTCGTAGGGCAGGGCTGCCATTTGCGTCACCGACCCCGGGCGGGGCGGGGCTTTCGCCCCAGCCAATAAAAACTCTGGGAGTGGGCGAGGGGTGTGGCTTCCGGTCAAGTGTCCAATCAACGCGCTGGGGCGCCCCCTCCCTCACGTGGCGCTGTCACTACCGGTTGTCGTGTTGCCCAATGGGACGGCGGCCGCGGCCCGAAGTGCCAATGGTGGCTTTGCAGGGGCCTGTCGGCTGCACGCGGAGCGGGGCATGGGTCGGCGCCTCTGAGCCAATAAGCTCGGGAGGCGTGACCGAGCGGGCGGTGGGCGGGCCCCGCGGAACCTGCGGAGTAGCTGCCCGACGCCCGCGGCCGGGGAGAAATCTGTATTCTGCGCGCGCGCTCGGAGCCGTGAGTAGCCCCCTGCTCCGGGGCGGTCGGGATGGCTTTTCCGGGAGGTGTGTTCGGCCAAAAGGGGTGTCCGTGGCGTGGCGTGTGTGGGGGATCATGCAAATGCGCGAGAGCCGCAGTGGGGGCTTGGCGGTGTGGAGAGGGGGACGCGCTGGGGGGACAGGGCTGGGACTTACCAGCACCAGATCTGGCTCAGCCCGGGGCCCCCGACCTACTGCCTTCGCGCCTGCGATGGGGCCCCTGAGAGCTGGTTAAGGCTGGTGTAGGCTCCCTCAACACTTGGAAGGGGCAGAGATTCCGAGGCCGGAGAAAGGTGGTAGCGCAGGTGGGGACCCGAGAAAGGCTGGTGCGTTGCTGTGTGGGGCCCAGGGGGGCTCATCACGACCATGGGCTTATTTTTCATGAGGAAAGGGTAGCTGCGGGGCCGCAGGAACACGCTTGGAAAACAAATGGGAGAGCAACTTGTTGGATTCTGAAAGGGAGGACTGGGTAGAAGGTTTCTATATACCACTTCTCCACCTAGAGATGAGGCGTTACCGAAAGGCTGCTCTGTGTCTAGACAGTCGGGCCTGGGCGAGGGAGGAAGGGAGAGTCCTAGGAAGGCGTTGGACTAGCGGCTTCTCTGTTGATCTCCAAGGTTTTTGATCATTGAAGAAAATGAACCATGATAGTGTGCATGGAGAACGACCAGTGCCTCGAGATCAGACTGAAGGGAAAGAAGGGACTGAGCGCAGCCTGTGTACTAGGCGCCAAACTTAGAACCAGGGGAATATTTCCCCCTGCAGTCCTGGTTTGACAGTGCAGGAATGCAGCGTAGAGGTTTGGTAACATTTCACAGGGTCCCCAAGGGTGAGAAGCCCGAAGGACAAGCCGTCATTAGAGCTTGAACCTCGGGCTCCACTATTAGGAAGCTGAGAACATGTCTATGAAGCAGACAAGGCAGGTTTAGTTAATATTAAGTCTTAGTTGTCTCGCATGTCCTTCCGCTGTTCGGGGCTCAAATAAGAACAATACATGTAAACTACTTAGCACAACGCTTGGGTAATTTACAAACACAAACTATAAGGTAACAAAACAATAGTGATAGAGTTAGGGATTTGTGTGAATGCTGTGGCTGAGAGCGATCCGCATCTTCTGTTTTTCTGCAAGTTTTGATGACTCCTCTTTTCCCTCTTCCTGATTTTTCTGGTCTTCAGGCACCAGCCCAAATTCCATCATTCTTCCCCTGTATTCCTCTCCCAAGATCTGGGCCCAGACTGAGGCTATTTGCTCTGTCCCAGTTTGACTTCCTCGTCTTAAATCCATTCTTCCCGACCTTCCCCCTGTGCTGTTACTAGAAGTTCTGCCTCTGAAGGGGGCCTCTGGAAAGGAGCAAAGGTGCGCATTCTCTCTCAGACTATGGGCCTCCAATTTACCCGCCCTGGTTCTTTGGTACCTGGCCAGCAGCTGTGTACAGTTTGGTGAAGGGGGTGGGGTGGGGAGCCAATGCCAGGAGCTGTGAGAACCCAGCTGAGGGGAAGGGCAAATGCAAATCCGGAAAAGAGAGCCAGGCGTGAGGACCCCTTCCTCCTAACCGTCTCTCCAGGAATCCTTGGCTTTTGTACAGGACCGCTGTCGTTGGGTCGGGGGAGGCGCCAAGGCTGAGTGCATGTCCTGGGCTGGCAGCCAAGAGAACACGATGTTCCCTGGTGCGCTGGCCGCCGCCCTCTGGGGCTGGCTGCCTCCCAAACCGCGGCCTCTCCAGCCTCCCTGCCCCACATTCCCGGGCCGCCTCGCCCCGCCTCCTTCCTCCGCTTTGACGTCACCGCTGTCTCCCGCCCCCTCTTCTCCATTGACGGCAGCAGAGCCTGGTTGCCTTGGGGACTGCGGCCGACAGCCTGGGCCTTGGGGTCGGGCGGGGGCTGCGGGGGTGCTGAAACCTTTTCTCCCTGTGAGTGGCAGTTACGGAGGTGGGCGAGCCGTGGCTGGTTGGGTCGGGGGGGGGTCACACCTGAATCCTTGAGAGCCGTGGAAGGAGCGGGGAAAGAGAACGGGGCCACACACAGGGCGGGGGGCAGGAGAGCAGGGTCGCTTTCAGGAAGAGGAAGCTGAGAGTTCGGACTCCCGTGTCTTGCCTTCTGTGCTTTCCTGCTTCTGTTTTTCTGGGTTAGTTTCTAACCCTTCTGTGCCCCAGCTTTTCCACAGAACCCTGCCCCTGCCTCTCCGCCTCCTCCAAAGGGAAACACCATTGTGAAGGAGAGCTTTAGCCACGTGACAACGAGGGGCGTGCACTTAGCGCCGACTGTGTCAGCTGCTGCGTGGTGGCCTCTTCTCTCGCCGCCTCCGTTTCCCGGGGACCCTGAGAAGAGCCACTCCGCACAGGTCTGGAGAGGGCCCGCTCCGGCGCCTCGTTCCCCCACCCCCAGTCACGCCCCTGCTCGCCATGAGCGGGTGCTCTGCTTTCCTTCCGAGGCGGCCTCTCCCTCGCCTGTCCTCGACATAAAGTGGTCGTGTTTGCCGACGACCCGGCGTGTGCAGTGCGGACGCTGACTGGCTCGCTGCTGAGAGAGCTTAAACGTCGGGCGAGCTTGCTGCCGGGCTCGGGAACCTTGGCTTTCTCTCTCAGCATCAGTGGTGTGGAGTCCTCCCCACCCCCCTTTTTCTGCCTAGGGCCTCGGCTGCCTTCTCTGCTGCCCCCTTTTGTTGTCCCGGCTTCCTGGCCCCCACTTTTGGGGCCGCTGTAAATGCGAGTGGAGACCTTTTCTCTGATTGGCTGACGAAGCACCTGCTTTGTCTCCTCTCCCGGTAGCCACTGGCTCTCGGTGCCCCTTCCATTGTCTGCGTCCTCCCCTCACCCACTCAGCCCTTATGGACACGTGGACCCTCGATTGCCGGGATCTGAAGTGTCAGAGGGAGGGGGCGACTTCTTTATGACAGAGGTAGAGAGAAGCCAGGGCATGTCAGCCTAGGTTTTTCTCTGCCATCTCCCGTGGGCGCCAGGCATTTCATTCAACTGCCCCAGGACAGGTGTCTCATTCCGCAGAGCCGCGCAGTTCAGGAAGCAGGATTCTCCTGAGCGCCCACGGAGGCGCAGGCCTTTCCCTGAAAAGGGGTAGCTTCCGTTCCCTAGCTTCCCGTTCGTTATCCACTGTGTGAGGCATCCCGAGCCCATTGGCTGACTGAGGCCCTTCAGCCCAGCACCAGCACCCAAGTCCACGTGCAAGGATGTGTGTGACACAGCCCTGACCTCAGTGGGGGCCAGTAGCCAATCAGATGAAAGGCAGAGATCCTTAGCCAACCGGGGGCGGGGCCTGCGGCTCGTCGGGCAGGAGGCCAATGAGGGGCAGGGCCTGGCATTATGCAACCCGCCTCCCAGCCTCACGGAGCTTCTCCGTTGCGGGCTGAAGCGGCAGGCTGCTGGAGGGCGCTCGAAAGGCCAGGTAGGGGATCTCTGCTGCAATCCTCGGGCTAATCCTGTCCCGGAGCTTGGCCGCCACTGCTTCCAGCGGGGTGGGTCACTTCCAGCTCTCAGAGAGCAAAACAGTAACGTGCCTTTCCTGTCACTGTCCAGCCCTTCCCGCCCCCAGCCTCGGTCTGTCCGCATCTCTTACTCGCTCACCTTACCTCCTGTTCTCCTCCATGGCAGCCGTCCTAAGCCCAACCACAGACCTTGGGCAAACGCGACCCCTTACACCTTTCTCGACACTCGGGGTACCTGGGATCCTTCAGGCTTTCGCGCTCCCCGCCGTCCTCCCTCCAGTCCCTGGCCCCATGCCGGTCGTGATGTCAGCCGCTTCAGGCTGGAACATCCTGTTCCCAGCGCTGGTTCTTGCAGTTGGCCACAGCCTTCCCTTTTCTCCTGGTGCTGGGGAACTACTCGGATGGGGGTGTGGTTAGACAGGGAGTAGAGAAAGCGCTGCGTGTGGGTTGTCCTGTGTCCCCTGCCTGAGGCAGTGAGGTAGCGGTGGAGTTAACTAGAGCGAGGGGCCGAGGAAGATGCCCGGGACCTTGCCTATGGCGAGTGACCCTCCAGTCCTGGTGTTTGGGAGTGGGCAGGGTCTTGATCCGAATGATGTTCAAGGCAAGAGCTAGGATGGGGGCGTTTCCCGGAGAGCAGAGGCTGTGTATTTCTCCCTGGGGAGGCTGGGACCTGCTCCTGGAGTCCCCGGAGTCTATCTTTACGTGGCTACTGGGCTCTCTGGGCCCTGGGAATTTGTTAAGGTGGGTGCCCTCGCCCTCACCCCCAGCCCCCGCCCCGGGCCTTGCCGCCAGTATGGGGGTGGGTTGGGCAGTGTTGGGAGTGGGTCATTTCCCACTTGCACAGTGACAGCGATAGGGGGTTGGGGGAAGGGTCGCTCCTGCCCTCCTGTGGTCCCTCCAGCAACCGCTGAGCTCAGCGACTGACGTCGGTTTCCCTGGCGACCGAGGCTGTGGCGGAAGCGCGTGGTGGGGCCAGGCACATCGGTGCGCATGTGCAGCGGGGGTGGCACCGCCCCCGGATAAAATTAGCCCGGAAGCCTAAATATAGGAGGCGATCAGCTCACCCCCTGCTCTGCGGCCTCAGAGTCCCAGACCAGGTGGAGACCTGATGAGAATTTGAGGATGGAAACCTGCAAGCTTTGACCCACAGCCATATTCAGATCGTTAGGCTGCACCCACCACACACTGGCAGGCGGTGTAGGAGAGGGCCCAAGAGAGCTGCCTTCCTACCTGTGGTGTCCTTAGGGGAATAGGAAACTCACCTTTCTATTGCAGGCCCCAGGCCTGAGTCCCAGCAGTGAGGGACAGCGAGGGAGGGCTAGTGAGCCTGCAGAGGTTGTGGCTCAGCTTTTGCTAAACGCTCCTTCTCGTTTTCCTTTTCCAGGTGCTGCGATTAAATTAGTCATCCCCCAGAGACAGGCGTACTACCTCCCGTGTCCAGGCCTCACAGGCCCCGTCGCGCACCTGTAGTGGCCTCTTCACCTTCCCTGCTCTGTCCTCTGCTGCATGGCCCAGATATGAGCGGCCCCTTAGAAGGGGCTGAAGGGGCAGGAGACCCCAGGCCCGGAGAACCTTTTTGTCCTGGAGGAGTCCCATCACCGGGGGCCCCGCAGCACCGGCCTTGTCCAGGCCCCGGCCTAGCTGATGACACGGATGCAAACAGCAATGGCTCAAGTGGCAATGAGTCCAATGGACACGAGTCCAGGGGGGCGTCTCAGCGGAGCTCCCACAGCTCCTCTTCTGGCAACGGCAAGGACTCGGCCCTGCTGGAGACCACTGAGAGCAGCAAGAGGTGTGTGTGTGTGTGCGTGGGTGCCTGTACTGCGGAGTGGTTCTGTGGGCACAGCGAAGTAGGTGATAGCACGGTGCTGTTGGTCACCTGGCCGCCACCTTACCCTGTTGTGTCTTTTCTAGCACAAACTCACAGAGCCCATCGCCACCCAGCAGTTCCATTGCCTATAGCCTTCTGAGCGCAAGCTCAGAGCAGGACAACCCGTCTACCAGTGGCTGCAGGTGTGTGGGGTGAGGGCTGTGGGTGACACCCGGGGCAGGCGGCCAGACCCTGGGGCTGACGTCTTCACCCTTCCTTCCCTGTGGGCCTTGCAGCAGTGAGCAATCAGCCCGAGCCAGGACCCAGAAAGAACTCATGACTGCGCTCCGGGAGCTCAAACTTCGGCTGCCACCCGAGCGTCGGGGCAAGGGCCGCTCCGGGACCCTGGCCACCCTCCAGTATGCCCTGGCCTGTGTCAAGCAGGTGCAGGGTGAGTGGGGCTTCCTGGCAGGGCGTGGCCAGCACCTGGGCTGGTGTAGGGGCCGTTCTCCTTACTGACTGTGGCTTGACTTCCCTTGATGTACAGCTAACCAGGAATATTACCAGCAGTGGAGTCTGGAGGAGGGTGAGCCTTGTGCCATGGACATGTCTACTTACACCCTGGAGGAACTGGAGCATATCACATCCGAATACACGCTTAGAAACCAGGTCAGCTGCAGCTTGGGTGCTCTGTCCTCACGCACCCTCATTCCCACTCCTGTAGCTCCTCAATCTTCTCTTGATCTCGGTCTCATTCCAGGATACCTTCTCTGTGGCCGTGTCCTTCCTGACAGGCCGGATTGTCTATATTTCGGAGCAGGCAGGTGTTCTGCTGCGTTGCAAGAGGGAAGTGTTTCGGGGTGCCCGCTTCTCAGAGCTCCTGGCTCCCCAGGATGTGGGTGTCTTCTATGGCTCCACTGCACCATCTCGACTGCCCACCTGGGGCACTGGGGCCTCTGCAGGTACAGCGCCTTTATTCTGTGGAGAGGACTGAGCAGCTCTGGGAAGCAGCAGCCTGGACCTAAGCTTTTACTGGCTGAGCTCATCTCAGCCCAGGAAAGGGTGGTGCTCTGCTCACTGTCCTTCTCATCCATCCTAGGTTCAGGACTCAAGGACTTCACCCAGGAAAAGTCTGTCTTCTGCCGAATCAGGTGGGCAGGGGATTAGGAGCAAGCCCCTCTCTGCTACTCATCTCTGCTATATGGGCTGCTGCTTGGATCAGGGGACAGGGGCAGCTTGCCCCGGAAACCTCTAACATTGATCTCTCCCTTGCCAGAGGAGGTCCTGACCGCGACCCGGGGCCTCGGTACCAGCCATTCCGCCTAACCCCATATGTGACCAAGATTCGGGTCTCAGATGGGGCCCCTGCACAGCCATGCTGCCTACTCATTGCTGAGCGAGTCCATTCTGGTTACGAAGGTGGGGAGGCGATGGCTCTGGCCGGGTGATGGGAGGCAGGGTTTCCTCCAGGTGGGCTGAAGGCCAAGAAGAGAGTTTGGGAGGTATGCGCTGGGGCCTTAGGATGCAAGGGAGTGTAAGGAAAGAGAGTTCAGGTTGGAGAGACCCCTGAGCTGTGACAGGTGAGGAGGAGGAGCACATCGCTGATGCTCAGAGCCATCTCTGCTGTGAGTCACCGATGACTCACACCCTGTGGGCCGTAAAGCCAGGGCTGAGCTGAGAGGAGGGTTGCCGGGCAGCCGGGCCCGAGGCAGGGAGGAGGGCCGAGGAGCCCGACCACTGATGTGACCTCTGTGTTCTGCCTGCAGCGCCCCGCATCCCTCCAGACAAGAGGATCTTCACCACACGCCACACACCCAGCTGCCTCTTCCAGGACGTCGATGAGAGGTGAGGCAAAGCCTCGGAAGAGGTGGGCGGCCAGGCCAGGGCCAGGGGCTGACGCGCCTCTCATTGCAGGGCTGCCCCGCTGCTGGGCTACCTACCCCAGGATCTCCTGGGGGCTCCGGTACTCCTCTTCCTGCATCCCGAGGACCGGCCCCTCATGCTGGCCATTCATAAGAAGAGTGAGTTCTTGTCCTGCTCGCCCTCCCGGCTTGGCCCCAGAGCTTCTTTGCTGCTCTCGATGCCTTGGTCTCTTGCTGTCTATATGTGTCTCTTTCTCCCACCCACTGACACCCACTTTCTTTCCTGCTCCCACAGTTTTGCAGCTGGCAGGCCAGCCCTTTGATCATTCCCCTATTCGCTTCTGCGCTCGAAATGGGGAATATGTCACCATGGACACCAGCTGGGCCGGCTTTGTGCACCCCTGGAGCCGCAAGGTGGCTTTCGTGTTGGGCCGTCATAAAGTACGCACGTAAGTGAGCCGTTTCTCTGAGCTGGCTTCAGGGATGGGGAGAAAAGACAAGATTAAGGACGGGACTGAACTGGCCTTTCCCACCCCGCAGGGCACCCCTGAACGAGGACGTCTTCACTCCCCCAGCCCCCAGCCCAGCTCTGTCTCTGGACTCTGATATACAGGAGCTCTCAGAGCAGATCCATCGCCTGCTGCTGCAGGTGAGGGCTGAGGAGGGCCTCAAGGACGAGGGCTGAGGGGGAGAGTGGAGAAACTGATGACGCCTCCTTCTCCCTGCAGCCTGTGCACAGCTCCAGCCCCACGGGGCTCTGTGGAGTTGGCCCCCTGATGTCCCCTGGTCCTCTACACAGCCCTGGCTCCTCCAGTGACAGCAACGCGGGTGACGCCGAGGGGCCCGGGCCTCCTGCTCCAGTGAGTAGCCGCCTTCCTCATTGGGCACTTTCTTGGGGATCATGATTGCCAATCCCTCATGCCACCCCTGCCTAGGCTCCCAGGTCTTCTTACGGTACGTGGGCCCCTGGCACCGGCCACCCAAGGCTGCCCATGCTCTGCTGTCCCCCAGGTGACTTTCCAGCAGATCTGTAAGGACGTACATTTGGTGAAGCACCAGGGTCAGCAGCTCTTCATTGAGTCCCGGGCCAAGCCTTCGCCCCGGCCCCGCCTCCTGGGTGAGTAGGTGACACCATGGAGCAGGCAGAGGCCTGAGGCCTGAGGGTCCCTCCTTCCTCCTCCTAGCCCATTTACCTTTTATCTTTTTCTTGCCTCAGCTACTGCTACATCCAAGGCCAAAGTCCTTCCCTGCCAGTCCTCAAACCCCGAACTGGAGGTGTCCCCTGTCCCTGACCAAGCACCTCTGACATTGGTCTCTGAGGAGCCAGAGAGGAAAGAAGCCTCCGGCTCTTCTTACCAGCAGATCAACTGCCTGGACAGCATCCTCAGGTGAGGCCTGCCAGGCACCTTCTCCCTTAACCCTGCCTTGTCCGTCCCAGGGCCTGCCCTTAAACCCTCCTCTCTGTCCATCTGCAGGTATTTGGAGAGCTGCAACATTCCCAGTACAACCAAGCGTAAATGTGCCTCCTCCTCTTCCTACACTGCCTCTTCAGCCTCTGATGATGACAAGCAGAGGGCGGGCCCAGCTCCTGTGGGGGCCAAGAAAGGTACAGACCCGTGGCGTGCCTGGCCCCATGACCCCCTCCCAGCCTGTCCCAGCCTATGCTCTTCCGCCTTGGGGGCTCCCGCCTGTTCTTCCCTGCCGTACTCTCCTACCTCCCGACCTCCAGCTTCTTCCCTCTAGCCAGTCCTCCCCTCTCCGCCCTGGGGTTCCCTCTCCTGACCTTGCCGTCTCTCCGCACAGATCCGTCGTCAGCAGTGCTGTCTGGGGAGGGGGCCGGTCCTCGGAAGGAGCCAGTGGTGGGAGGCACCCTGAGCCCGCTCGCCCTGGCCAATAAGGCGGAGAGCGTGGTGTCCGTCACCAGTCAGTGTAGCTTCAGCTCCACCATCGTCCATGTGGGAGACAAGAAGCCCCCGGAGTCGGGTACGGGCGTGCAGTGGGGGTCCCACAGGCAGAGATTCCCTGCCTGCCTTTCCTCCCACCCCCAGTGGAGAGAAGAGGCCACCTCGTTAGCTTGGGGCTCCGTTGCTCCTCACTGTCTACCCGCCTAACCTCTGCTGCTGCCACCCCATTCTCCTCCCTGTTCTCTTACTGTCCGTTGAAACAAAAGTTGGGTTAAGGGGAGGCTGTCCAACTCTGAGCTGCTGACCACAGAATGGTCTAAATGAGGAAATATTGAAGACTCCTCAGGGTCTTTGGGTAGACCTTAAAAATATCTGAAAGCGGGATATGGGTGGGCTTCCCTTTTAGAGGAGGTGTCACCCTAGGCGGTTCTGGCAGGGTGTCAGCTGGGTGGAGACTGAGCACCCTCCTTTCTCCCGGGGTGACTTTGCACGGGAAGCCGAGGCCAGGTCACCCCTTGGGAAGGAGGTGGCCGGGCATGGCCATGTGACAGCCAGGGTTGGTGAGCTGTTGGATTGGGAGGTCCGAGTGAATGTGTTGGCCCCTTTGATGTCCTCATCACCTTTCCCCCATCTCACCTTTCT
Source organism: Rhombomys opimus (assembly GCA_010120015.1). Classification (NCBI taxonomy): domain Eukaryota; kingdom Metazoa; phylum Chordata; class Mammalia; order Rodentia; family Muridae; genus Rhombomys; species Rhombomys opimus. The sequence goes on along the minus strand of REGO01000222.1, from coordinate 893,674 downwards.
TAGACATCAACATGATGGAAGACCTGCCTGGTGTCGCCCCTGGCCCAGCGCCGAGTCCCGCCCCCAGCCCCACCGTGGCCCCTGACCCAGAGGCTTATCGCCCAGTGGGTCTGACCAAGGCTGTGCTGTCCCTGCACACACAGAAGGAAGAGCAAGCCTTCCTCAGCCGCTTCAAAGACCTGGGCAGGCTCCGCGGACTTGACAACTCTTCTGTGGCCCCCTCAGCCCCTGGCGAGCGAGGTAGCCACCTGGGCCTTCCTTGAGCTGCCTTCTGCGCGGCCAGCCTGGGGCCGGCTGCTGGGGGTGGTGACGTGGCGCTGAGGGAGATGTGCTTGCGCTGATGGCTGCCTTCACCGTCAGGACCCTCTTTGTTAGTTAGACTTCTAGATAGCGTCTCCCTGCTAGGCCAGGGTTCCAGGCTGCGAGCTGAGGAGGGAAGCCTAGAGGGCTGGCACTGAGGCAAGCAGGCGGTGCCCCGTTCCAGGTAAGCTGCTCCAGGCCTAGCCTGGGCCCAGGACACCACACGGGACTCAGCATCACTGATTTACAGCCATCTGCAGAGACTCTCACTCTTGGATGGGGCTGGGCTTCCAGGGCAGATGGAGAATAGCCCTTCTAGGTACCTGCAGGAGACCTGTGCAGACAGCTGTAGGACTGAGGCCTGGGCTCTTCTGCCCTCCGCATCCTTCTGTTCTGAGTTAGGTAGAGCTCAGCTTCAGCTGGCGGGCCAAGAATCCAGGCTGCCATGGCCCGAGGGCTTTTGGCCGGTGAACTGAAGTCACCTGCCTGTTCGTCCATGGACCCGCTCTGCCTCCTCTCCTCTGCCAGTGTGCCTCTGTTTTGCACACCCCAGCATGACCCTGTGTAGCCTTGCCTTCCCTGGCTCCTTTCACAATAAACCCCCCTGTCCCCTGGCTCCTGTGGTTCTTCCCTGAAACGCCCCCTACTTCTGCTTCCATCTTGTGGTTTTTGCCTGCAGGCTGAGCAGCTTTCTGGACCCTTTGCCTGGCCTCAAAGCTTCAGGGCAGTAGAGGTGGCAGGCTCCTTGCTAACCCTGGTCTTTCCCCGCAGGCTGCCACCATGGTCCCATGCCCCCTGGTCGCCGACACCACTGCCGATCTAAAGCAAAGCGTTCGCGCCACCACCAGACCCCCCGGCCCGAAACTCCCTGCTATGTGTCCCACCCTTCACCTGTGCCCTCTTCTGGACCCTGGCCCCCGCCCCCAGCAACTACCCCCTTCCCAGCAGTAGTCCAGCCCTACCCGCTCCCAGTGTTTTCTCCTCGAGGAGGACCCCAGGCTCTTCCCCCTGCCCCCGCATCTGTGACCCCGGCTACTTTCCCTTCTCCTCTAGTAACCCCGATGGTGGCCTTGGTGCTTCCCAACTACCTGTTCCCTGCGCCAGCCAGCTACCCATACGGGGTGTCCCAGGCCCCTGTTGAGGGTTCGCCCACGCCTGCTTCCCATTCACCTTCTCCATCCCTGCCCCCACTGCCCTCCAGCCCCCCACACCGCCCAGACTCCCCACTGTTCAACTCAAGATGCAGTTCCCCACTCCAGCTCAATCTGCTGCAGCTTGAGGAGTCCCCCCGCAACGAGGGGGCTGCTGCTGCAGGGGGCCCCGGGAGCAGTGCGGGGCCCCTGCCTCCCAGTGAGGGGGCCGCTGAGCCAGAGGCCAGACTGGTGAGCAACTCCTCCCTGCACCCCCCTTCCAGTGCCCTCAGCCCTTGCCCCTCTCCTGCCTGGTTGCTCTCTCCTGGGCTGCTGCTCGGTTTCCTGGAGTCAGTGTGGGTGGGCGATACAAGCCGAGTTTCTGAATGAAGCAGAAATCAAGTTGCCTCCTCTGTGAAGGGACAGCTGTGGCTGGCTGGCAGGTGGCAAGGACATGCTAGTGCACATCAGCATACGTTCTGAGAGCCTGTCTGCCTTCTGGAAAGGCCTGGCATTATGCCCCCTACTCGTCAGCTCTCTCCTCTCAGCCTGACCCTGTGTCATGGAGCAAGGACCAAAGATCTGTTGGGTTGGGTGTGCCTCCTTTGCTTCCCCTCGACAGCAGAAGCACTTGGAAGGAAGGCCCGGGGGTGATTCCTTACTGCCTTCCTGTCCCCCTCCACACCCTCTCGTCTAGGTGGAGGTAACCGAGTCCTCCAATCAGGATGCACTGTCGGGCTCCAGCGACTTGCTGGAGCTCCTGCTGCAGGAGGACTCTCGCTCGGGCACGGGCTCCGCAGCCTCAGGCTCCTTGGGCTCTGGCTTGGGCTCTGGGTCCGGCTCAGGATCCCACGAAGGGGGGAGCACCTCAGCCAGCCTGACTCGTGAGTGCTCCACCTCTGGGCCTCCCAGGGTAGGATGGAGATGGGAAGGTGGGAAGCCAAGCCCCTTCTTGGCTCAGCTGGTTAAGGCCAGTGAGATGGACACGTGACCTGAGAGGGCGGCCTGGTGAAGCCTCTCTGCCTAGCCAGCCTGGCTCCATCGGCCTCTGTCCCTCTGCAGGCAGCAGTCAGAGCAGCCACACAAGCAAGTACTTTGGCAGTGTCGACTCCTCAGAGGCCGAGGCTGGGGCTGCCCAGGCCAGGGCTGAGCCTGGAGACCAGGTCATCAAGTATGTGCTCCAGGATCCCATCTGGCTGCTCATGGCCAACGCTGACCAGCATGTCATGATGACGTACCAGGTGCCGCCCAGGTGAGCGTTAGAGGCCTCATCTTCCCTTCTCAGAGCAGTAGAGATGCCAGCCTGTCTGTCCTACCCAGATGACTTGAGGGTCTTCCTTCCGGGCTAGCTGATGTGGCGGCTCCCACTGTGGCATTAGCCCCGTCTCTGTCAGTAGTAGTTCTTACATTGAGGGTCGTTTTCCTCTCATTCAGGGAAGGTGCAGAAGACACTGGACCAAGGAACTGTGGTTGAAGACCCACAGGCCTTGGCCCTGAATCCCAGCCTTTACTTTCCTCACGCAGGGACGCAGCATCTGTGCTGAAGCAAGACCGGGAGAGGCTCCGGGCCATGCAGAAGCAACAGCCACGCTTCTCAGAGGACCAGCGGCGGGAACTGGGTGCTGTGCACTCCTGGGTCCGGAAGGGCCAGCTCCCTCGGGCCCTTGATGTGATGGTAAGAGCAGTCTGGGATGCCAGGAAGAGGCTACGGCAGAAGATGCTGAACTCGCGTCCGAGGGATAGAGAACTCAAGTCTGATCTTAGTGTCTTTGGGCCGTTAACTCTGAAGGATGCTAATTCCATAAGCCTGCTGCTGGGCTACATGATATTAAACGACATCATGTCACAAGTGTTTACAGAACTTCCCTGGCCCGTCATTCTGCCCTACAGTAGAGCCTCCATAGAGCACTTTCTTTAAAAAAATGTGTGTAGATACACACACACACACACACACACACACACATATATAGATACATACATACATATTGATATGCACACAAATATATACAGACATATATACACACATATATATCCTGTGCCCCCGTTGTTCACAGAGGTCAGAAGAGAGAGGGCAATCCGGAGCTGGAGTTGAGGGTGGTTGAGCCACATGTGGGGGTATTGGTGTTTGAAGCTGGGCTCTCCAGTCCCCTGGGTAGAAGATTTTGCAACATTGTTAGACTGTAGGTACATGTGTGGACTGGTTTCTTGGGGCTGTATTTTTGTTTTTTTTTTTTGTTTTTTTTTTTTTTTTTTTTTTTTTTTTTTTTTTTTTTTTTTTTGAGGCAGGGTTTCTCTGTGTAGCCCTGGTTGTCCTAGACTCACTTTGTAGACCAGGCCGGCCTCAAACTCACAGAGATCCGCCTGTCTCTGCCTCCCCAAGTGCTGGGATCACAGGTGTGCTTGTGTACTTTGAGACGCACTATTAGGTTAAGGTTGGGCTTCTGGGCTGGCGGACTTCAGTGAGGATCCTGCCTCACTCATACCTTTCCTTTCCCTCCAAGGCCTGTGTGGACTGCGGTAGCAGCGTTCAAGATCCTGGCCACTCTGATGACCCACTCTTCTCAGAACTGGATGGACTGGGGCTGGAGCCCATGGAAGAGGGTGGAGGCGAGGGGGGAGGGAGTGGGGGTGATGGTGGGGAGGAGGCCCAGACCCAGACCGGGGCTAAGGGCTCAAGCTCTCAGGACTCTGCCATGGAGGAAGAAGAACAAGGTGGAAGCCCATCCAGCCCAGCTTTACCTGCAGAACAAAATGGCGCCAGCTAGACTCCATTTTGGGGCCACATGCAGCAGTCTGTGGGAGGCTTCCTTTCAACCATGTTGGGGTTCTTAGAACTCAAGATGTGGCTGGACCAACCGACAGGACCCTGCCCCAGCTTCTCCCAACATCGGGGGCAGGACCCCCATTACAGTTCAGGACCTGGGAGCTGCCTCTGGCCTCTTAGCAGAGGGTGGAAGTTTCCAGCCTAATATGGAGGGTTGTCAGCTCCCACCGTGCGGAGACTTTTCCTTGTGTGGTTAAGGCTGCTGACAAGCTGCTGAGTGGTCTCTCCAAATCCCAGCTGAGCCCGAGTCCCAGTCAGAGAGTTGGGGCTGCACTTATTTATCGGGGGAGACAGCTCCCTGCCCCACCTCATCCTGAGATAGGGGGAGGGGAGCTGGGGTCCGCGCGGGATCCAGGGGTCCTGCGCCCCCGGCTGCTCCAGGGGGAGGTTGGTGGACCATGGAGTCCCTGGTGCTGCCCCTCAGGTGGGACCCAGGTGTTCTCAGCTCTACCCTCTACCAATGGCATTTGTGTTTTTGATATTGTGTCTGTTATTTTTTTTAAATACAAAACGAAAAACCAAGAACCCAAGACTTTGTGAAATGAAGTTGGGAGTCGGGGTGAGGGGAGGAGCAGCTCCCTGCCGGCGAGGTTGGGCTGTAGGTGCGATGATGAGCTCTGCCTTCCCTCACGTTCCTGGCAGCAAAGGGCTCTGCTGTGCCCGGTAAACTCTTAGACCTAACCCAACTACGTTCCCTCCCGTGGCCTCAGCCTGGTCATCCTGAGAGGCAGAGAGGCGGCCGGGGGCTAAGGTCTTGGCATGCTGCAATCCCAGGTACTGTGGCCGCAGCAGGCGGAAGCGCTGGGAAAGCCGTGGTGGGTCGGCTGGCTTCAGCTCCGCGTCAGCGCAGGGTAGCGGCATCTGGGCGCTTCAGTTAGCGACGACAGCAGTGCCCTACGGCCAGGCCTCTACTGAGGAGGCAGGCCGGGGTCTAACTGAACACAGGCCGGGGTCTAACTGAGGAGGCAGGCCGGGGTCTAACTGAGGAGACAGACCGGGGTCTAACTGAGGAGGCAGGCCGGGGTCTAACTGAGGAGGCAGGCCGGGGTCAAACTGAGGAGACAGGCCGGGGTCTAACTGAGGAGACAGGCCGGGGTCTAACTGAGGAGGCAGGCTGGGGTCTAACTGAGGAGGCAGGCCGGGGTCTAACTGAGGAGGCAGGCCGGGGTCAAACTGAGGAGGCAGGCCGGGGTCTAACTGAGGAGGCAGGCCGGGGTCTAACTGAGGAGGCAGGCCGGGGTCTAACTGAACACAGGCCGGGGTCCACCTAGGGGTGATGGCAGGGCCAGCGTGGACTGGGCTAGGCCCTACCTTCCCTTTCCCCACTCGTGCTGCTCACAGCTGATCCACTTTGAAGCACACACCCTATTCTCGTTGGCGCCGTGGCTTAGCTGGTTAAAGCGCCTGTCTAGTAAACAGGAGATCCTGGGTTCGAATCCCAGCGGTGCCTGGTTTGCCACAGGGTGTGGTATATTATTGCCGAATTATTGGTAGCCACCCTGAAGGGAAACCCTGGGCTCCTCTTCCCATCGCCCTGCGCACTTTTAAGTGTTTAGAGACTCAAGCCTCCGAGCCGAGCACTGGGGTGGGGAGGGGACTGGTTTTATTGGGGGTCACGGTGGCTCCGCAAGGGCCGCGGGTCGAGGTCGCTGCTCAAGACGAGCCTGCCCGGCAGTTTGGGCTCAGCGCACGCGCACAGCAGCTTTGGGGAAAGAAGCCGGAAGATGCCTCAGGGGTCGAGGGCTTGATGGGCAGCTATAGCTCCACGGGCCCAAGCCCGCACGCGGCTGTGATGGCCGAGTGGTTAAGGCGTTGGACTCGAAATCCAATGGGGTCTCCCCGCGCAGGTTCGAATCCTGCTCACAGCGGTAGAAATTTTGGCATCCGACATCGCTCCCTCCCTCAGCACAGAGCCGTTCGTTTTCTAGTTCTTTCTTCCACTGGGATTCAGTCACCCCGCGAGGCTGAGATTGCTGTGGGCTCGGGAAAGACGCTTCCATTTCAGGTCCTAACCCCGTTAAGCCACGAGGTTCCCGCTCCACTCGGAACCTGCGCAGCCACTGATTGCCGAAACCACGAGTCCACTTTGCCCTCGACTCTATTTTTTATTTTGGAGGTGATGATTTGATTACACTTCTCCGTCCTCCCATGTACCCCTCCTCCCGTAAGCTCCCTCCCAGCTCACCCTCAAACGCACGGCCTTATTCTCCAGTTGCTTTTGCATGACTAAAGTACAAGAATATATGTAAGCGAGTCGGAGATACGACCGGAAGACAGGAAGATGCTGTCCGGGCCCTCTGTTCTTCAGTCCATTCCGTCTTGCTCCTCTGTACAGCAAGAAGAGACCCTCCCCAAGTCCTGCGAACCCCCTCCAGCCGTGCACACCCCTTGTCTCACCATCTCAGCTTCCTTTGTTAAGGCTGGCCTTCCAGCCGATAACACCCTTCTCATAGTCCTGCGGCCTCCTCTGCAGCTCAGCCACGACTGAGCTTCTGGGTCTTCGGTGTCAGGAGAGCCAGGGGACCCAGTCTCCCACAGCCTCTCTCCCCTGCCTGTGCTTGTGCTGAGACAGCGCTAGCCTCTCACACCCGCAGCCGCCTCCGGCCTTCGTCTCCGGAACTGTTCCTGGACTGCTGTGAGCTCCATCTCCCCTGGGCTATCTCGTAAGGCTCTCAGGCCTACACTCTTCCCTCAAAGCTGCTTCTCATTTCAGTCAGCAAAGATTCCATTCCTTGGGTGATTACACTAAAACCTTTCAAATCATCCTTGGGTCTTCTTCATCTAAAATTCCATACTGGTCAGCCAGCAAGTTCTTTGCCTAAGGTACAAGGTTTAGCATGAGAGACCTGTCCGTGTCCTGTTACATCCAGTCCAGGCCTGTCTCCCTCCTGTCAATGGATCACTGTGTCCAATCTCTTGGAATGCCAGGGCTCAACCCAGAACTTTGTGCATGCTGGAGAGGCACTCCCTAAATTATGTCTCTTCCCATAAACTGCCATTCTTGTGACCACGGTCCTCTCCCAGTCTACTCTTCTTGGAGAAAGGAAGGTTGAAACAAGGCAGCCCAGGACGGCCTCATCTTCTCTATATTCACTATGTAGCCCAGGCTGGCCTTGAATGCACAGTGATCTCCAAAGTGTTGGGATGACAGACTCGAGTTTTCTTTCCCTCACCAGCAGAGAGTGATGCTTCTGTAAAAGTAACTTTTATTCACCTGATTTAATTGTTGTCTCAGAGACTTACTGCTTCCATCTGCTGACCTAGGCCTAGTCCTGGAAGCTTCTAGCCTCCATATAATCTAACCTAGGCCTAGAATGTTTTCAGCCTCTGAGACTCACTGCTGAATAAGCTCATCCTTTCTAGTTCTTTCTGAGCTCATAGCTGGCTGGTTCAACTCAGCTGTTTTGGCTCATATTCTTCTCCCAGCTGACTAATTCAAACTGGCTTCTCTTAGCTTTTGACTGAATTGCTCTGCTTGGCCTCAAACTAACTCCAGCAATCTGCTCTACTCTCCTGGATCCTTCTCATTCTCTGGCTTGTTCTGGCTTCACCTGTGTCTAGCTTGTTCTCTCTTCAACCTCTCTCTGTAAAACTGTCCAGGTCAAACTGCCTCTGAATTCCACCAATTAAACTGCCTGGAACGCAACTCCACTGGCCTGCCTCTCATCTCCCTGACTCAACCGAACTGTCTGAACAGCACTGACTAGAACTCAGAGATCTGTGTGCCTCTGTCTCCTGAGTGCTGGGATTAAAGATGTGCACCACCATGCCTGGATCTAAGTGTTTCTTTGCCTGAAACTTCCATACCAGGCTGGCCTTGAACTCCTGTCTGCTTGCCTCAGTCTTTTGGATTAAAGGCCTGTCTGAATTTCAGCCAGAGTAGCCATGCTACTGGATTAAAATTCCTCTACATACTTCTGATATGTAAGTGGTGTGTGTGTGTGTGTAGGCTGCACCTCTGTGTGCTTCCACTCACAGGAGAGGAAGGCAAGAGGCTCTCCAGTTTGAGACAGGCGTGGGCTACGTAGTAAGTCTGCTTCAAAACACAGCACAATACTAACCAGCTAAGGAAACTGCACCAGGGCTTGGGCTAGCCAGTGGAGTGGCCCTTGGATCCTGTGAAAAAGCTCTGGGGGTCCTGTGCCCTGAGCCAGGAAAGAAAAATATCAGGAATCTGATTCCATCCTTCTTCCATGTCTTCAGTCTTCCAGCGGCTGGTGTCAGGAGAGACTCGCCGTTTTACCGTCGGCAGAAACAGAAATAAATTCTCACTCACACTACTTTTTAGCTCTATGGTTTTGGGGTTCTCTCAGCTCTGTTCTCCCTGAAGGGAAGAAACAGTCAAGAGATAAAGACATCTTAAGCAAAGCTAAGCAAAATAAACACTCCAGAGAGGGGAGAGAAGGAGACAGACAGACAGACAGACAGAGACAAAGAGAAAGAGACAGAGAGAGAAAGAGAAAGAGAGAGCGAGGGAGGAGGGGCTGCTCTAAGGCAGGGTTCTGTGTTGTGGATTTAAAAGATTTTTATAAATATTTATGAGTAGCATATTCATAGGGGAAAGTGACCCCTTTCTCCCTCTCAAATAATGATGAAGAAGTTCTTCCATGAACCTCACAAGAAAAGGTATGTGTGTCAGCCCCAGAAGGCACATGATAGTCTAATGCTGTTGAGTATGCAGACCCTTGGTGAAAGCGTCTGTGTGGCCGAAGGCTCTGTTGTCCGGTTCCTGAGGTGGTAGGGACAACCTAACTGCAACTTCGGGGGTGGCTAACCCTGAAGGAGCCTCTGACAATGAAGTTTCCTCAGTTTCTTCAGCCTCACCCCTTACCAGGCGTCTGTTCCCTGGAGTTTGAACCTAGAAGCAAAGACACACTAGGAGGCACGAGCTCATAAAAACAAAACAAAACAAAACAAAACAAAACAACCTAGACCTCTGCAGGGTGAGGTGGCACACGCCTGCAATCCCAGCACTAAGGAGGCAGAGGCATGTGGATCCCTGAGTTCGAGGCCAGCCTGGTCTACAAAGACAGTCAGGACAGCCAGGGCTACACAGAGAAACCCTGTCTCAAAAAAACCACCCACCCACCCACTCACCCAAACAAACAAACGAAAACCTAGATTTCAGCCAATAAATGTACGTCTGTGCTAACTTGAACCAAGTCTCTCTGAGTAAAAGGATGAGTCAGAGCTGGGGTCAAAGAGTTATCAGATAATTTTGGAACACTTTGTTGTGCCAGAAAGGAGCGCTCAAATACCGCGAGTGTGCCCAACCGAACTGCTGTTGGCTGAATCTAGGATAACCGGGGTTACTGCACGATTGCAGAGCCGGGGATGCAGCTCGGCTGGAAAGGCTCTTGCCTGGCATGTGTAAAGGGCTTCAATCCCCAGCCCCTCCTAAAACTGGGTGAAGGCGCATGTTTTTAAATCCTATTACTTGGGAGATGGAGGCAAGAGTATCACAAATTTAAAAATTTAATGTCACTAGAGGCTACATGAGACCTTGACCCAAAATAAATAAAATTATTATTACATTTTTTTGCCTGTTTTTTTTTTGTTTGTTTGTTTTGTTTTGTTTTGTTTTGTTTTGTTTTGAGATAGGGTCTGGCTGTCCTGGAACTTGCTATGCAGACCAGGCTGTCCTTGCATTCCCAGAGATCCACCTGCTTCTGCTTCCTGAGTGCGGGGGTTAAAGACAAGTGCCACGACATTTGGCTGGCACAGAGTCTTTCTATTTGTAGCCCTGGCTGTCCTGGAACTCCTTTTGTAAAGTAGGCTGGCCTCAAAGTCATAAAGTACTGCGTGCCTTTTCCTCTTGAGTGCAAGGATTAAGATATGCGCCATCACAACCAACTCTAAATAAATGATAGTAATGAAGTATATAGTCCAATAGTTCATTGGATAAAATAAGAGTCAAGCATTTCTAGCCAACGTAAATAGATGAGATTACAGAACAGAAACACGTTTTTCTCCCCCTCCCCCCTTTTTTGAGGTATGGTGTCATGTAGCCCAGGCTGGCCTCAAACTCCTTATGTAGTTGGGAAGATCCTGAATTCCTGATATTCCTGCCTCTGCCTCTCAAGTGCTACAAGTACAAGCACCACCATATCCCATTCTTCTCGGATGAGGCCCTGCAGAATCACAGTTTTCACTCTCTACTCCCTTTCTCTGCTTTTTCTCCACCACACTTACTGCCTGCCCAATAACATTTTGTGTGACCCACATGGCCGGTTCCCCGACACGGGCAGAAGCCAGAGGCCTGAGCGCATTGCCTATTTTGTGTGGAGCCGTCTCTGTGGGGCTTCGAGCAGAGCACGCAGGATAAGTGTGTGCTGAAGAGAGGGCAGGCAGGATTCAACTTATGCAGCTTCGGGCTTTAAAGTTTAAAGTGCTTTCCTGATGATGCCCTTCCTTGAAACAGAGAGACAGCGAAAGAGAAAAGAAAAAGGAAGAAAAAGAAAAAAAGTGTTTGAGATTCTGAGTTTAGTTTTGAATCACAGAACAAGAGAGCAGAGAGCCGGAGCACAGCTGCTCCTATCAGGAGCCTAGAATTCTCCACTTTTCAGCCCCTGAGCCGAAGGGAAACAACCTTGTAGGAAGTCTCCGGGTTCGGGACCCACGGAGTCCTCAGGAGACGCTTTCCCTTTGAAGAAGGAGAGGCGAGGAACAGGAGCTTGTAAGCCCAGCTGTCCCAGCGGGAGAGAGGAAGTTAGGCACACCTCCAGCCGCCCCAGCCTTTCCTCTGCAGGCCTAGAGGCCTGGCCTGGCCATGCGCTGCCCTCCCCCAACCTCAGGGTGTCCACCGTAGAGACACAGATGCCTGCATGTGTACGCAGGACACAGCATGACATGTGTGGTCACAGGTCACAGACACCGACACTCACAGTCTTGAGCAGAGGGACAGGAGGGACATCTTCACAGGCCCCAAGGGCACCAGAGCAAGGAGCTGGGGCCGAACCATCCAGTTTGCTCAGTTAGTCTTTCTGGAGGTTTTGAGCGCCTGAAAAGTACATACTCTTTATTTTTGGGTTTTCAAGACAGGTTTTTTTCTCCGTGCAGCTCTGGCTGTCCTGAAACTTACTCTGTAGACCAGGCTGGCCTCAACTCGGATCCACCTGCCTCTGCTGGGGAATTAAAAGGACTGGGATGAAAAGGGAGTGCCGCCACCACTTGGTTATATAATTTTAAAAGAAACAACAACAACCACTAAGCATAATAAGTAATATTTAGAAGAAAGGAAAGCACGTAACAATTCACGTACCTAAAACGCTACAAACAGAGGGTGAAACTGAATCCAACCCTCATGGCTCAGGGAAACGATCTGATGAACTGTCAGGAAAGTGACACGGCAAGATCCTGTTTCAAAAATACTCACAAGGATGATTATAACGATAATTAATGCTTAACAAGTCGCCAACCCCTAGCAGACCTCTGCCACGTTCTCCTCAGACTGCCTACCGACTCTGTATATTTCTTTTTCTGCGTGGGTGTGTGCAATTTACAGAACCCTGTGGCCCAGAAACACCTTGCTGGAACCTGTTCTGGGGTTCCTTAATTTCATTGGCATCGCGGTGGGTATCAGCCTCTGCACTTGAAGTCCTTGGCCCCTGCCCCGCCCCCCAATCAGGCTCTCCGCCTGCTGAGAAAGCCTATTTTCTTAAACCAGTAGGTTTGTTATTCTAGTTTTCAAAACGAGCGTCTCACACGTTTCTCATCAAATGGTCTGTAGCACTTCTGAGGCCGTGGGAATAACCAGGACCTGGGGTCGGGTCGGGGATGGGTGGGTTGGTGTCAGTGAGGAGTGGACAGTTAGCCTCAGTAGCGAGGGTGGGGGTGGGGAGGCGGGGAGGCGAATTGTTACCGTGGGGAGGGCACGGTGCGGGAAAGCGGGGGCCCTCCGATCGCTGAGGAGCAGCGGCTCAAGCTGGGTGCCAGCACGAAAGCAGTCCGCAGCTCGCGCGGGCCGTGAGTTCTCTGCTGCGCTTAGACGAATTCCCAAGCTACTCCAGAGCTTCCCAATTCCTGCCTTACGTCTGCACCCCCCGATACTCTGTTCCAGGCTCTTTCTCTAGCTCCCTCCAGCAAATCTCTCTCCGGCAGGGTGGCTTGGGCTTGTCCATTTTGCTGGGACTCAGGGGCTGCTCAGTGCCGAGCCAGCACCACCCCGAGGCTGCTGCGCCTGACCACTTGCACTGAACTGCTCTTTTGCAAGTGTCCTTACAACCCCGTGGGATTCCCCTCTTCTGTTTTCCGCCTTCTTGGTTGTTTCCCGTCCCCACACCACCTTCCCTGCCAGAGTACGTTTCAGGAGAGCTCGGAGCCAACGTGACCCCAACGCCCAGCAATGGTGGGCACCTAGCGGGCACGCGGAGATTTAGGCTTGCGCAGGCCAATGTGCCAGCTGGGCGCACGTTTACTTTTCTCCCCGGGCCACGGACCCCGCTCGGACCCGACACACTCAGAGACGAGGGCCGCCGGGCTGCGGGAGTCGGGAGGCCGGGGAGAGGGAGGCTTGCACCGGATCCGGGCGGGGCGCGCCGGAGGGGTCGGGAGGAGGAGGCCGGGGCGGGGCGCGCCCGGGAGGGGAGCGGAAAGCGGGCGCGGGGCGCCGGGGCCCCCCGGCGCGCTCACAAGTGGCCCCGGCGGGTGGCCGCGCCGGTCCCGCCCCTCCCGGGCGCGGCGCGTGCGGGATCAAAGCCGCCGGCGAGGGGCGGCCCGGGCGCGCGGGGGCGCGGGCGTGGGAGCGCAGGCCCGCCCGGGCCGCAGGGCCACCGCGCGGCCGGAGACCCAAAAAACCACCCGGGAGGGATGGAGGCGCTGGGCAGCACCCAGAAGACGGGGAGCCGCCATGCCCAGGCCCTTGGACTTGGGGAACTGCGCTGCAGAGAACAGAAGATGGGGAGGAGAGAGAGGAGAGCCTGGCCCTGCGGAGTCAGGGACCAAGCCCGGAGCTTCCAAGCCGGCCACAGAATCAGAATGCTGCATTTCGGTTTGGGTCAGAATATTTAAGCCCCCCAAAATTAGAGACGCTTGCTTAATTTGAAGGGTGGTCAATTTTATTTTCTCCTCGATGTGGGACGGGGAGGGAAAAAGGGAACCGGCGTGCATTGGCCGGGAATCGAACCCGGGCCTCCCGCGTGGCAGGCGAGAATTCTACCACTGAACCACCAATGCAGGCGGAGGGCGATCCTCTAACGTATGTATCTGAGCTTGTCGGCCGCGGAGGCACGCCTGCTCAGAGCTCCACGTGTGGCAAAGGCGGCGCAGACCCGTAGAGGTGGGAGGAGCGCCAGGCTGTTGCTTCTCTCCCTCGGATCCGGCCACCGGGCCATAAAGTCATTCCATATGGCCAGGGGCGGCCCCACACCCGGGTGCAAACTGCCCCGGGCCCCGAGCCTCACGTGCAGGTGAGAAAAACCCAAGCCCAGTGCTGGTTCCCAAGGAGGGGGGCCGCGGGCCCGCTGGGGCCGCACATCTGTGCTCCCATTTGGCCGAGGAGGGGAAGGTGGGGTGCCCGGGGGCCCTAGCCCCAAATGGGCGCCCCTTCCCAGCGCCGGCCCTCCCGCCCTGCCCGTGCCAGGCGGGCTCGGCGGGAAACGCTCCCAGGGTGCGGAGCCTCGGCGGGCCCCGGCCCCGCGGCCGCCCTCGGCTCGCGCGCAGCCCCGACTCTCCTGCGGCCTCGCCCCGCGTGCTCTCGCGTTGCCAAGCCTCGCTTCTCCGGCTTTACCTTCTCGGGCTCGTTGTTGGGGAGTCTCCAGGCGGTGGCAGCCCCCCGCGGAGGGCCGTGCTCGCGGCTTGAGGTGGGTGCGGACCCCTTCTCGTCCTTTCCTCCGTCCCCCGGAACCCGCTCCAGAGGGAGCAGCTCCGCGGGGCGGAGGTGGGGGCGCCTGGTGCGCTCTCCCCAGACTTATCCCGAACCCAGGGCTGAGCCAAGCACCTGCAAAAGGAAGGAGCTCCCCAGTCCTGCGCACACTTTAGGGACTTGATCCCTTCCTTTTTCTGGACGCTTCCTTCGCCCTGCCCCACTCCGCCCGCCCTTGAGAAGTTCTGTTTTCGGGGCACAAGCTCCCCTCGCTGGGGGAGGCTCCTCGTCCCCGGGCGTGCAGGGATAAGGCGCGGAGGTCCTCGGGGACCGGGTAGACGCGACCTTGCCCGCAGCAGCGCGCGGGACCCGGCAGGTCGCTGCGCCCCCGCGTCGGGGGAGATTATAATACCCATCCCCGAGGCTGAGGCGCGCTGACACTTCTTTCAGCGGGGGTGGGGGTATCCGGGAAGCCCGCCCTTCTAGGAGGCCCCCAACTTTCAAGCCTAAGCGAGTTCTGCCCAGCACTCCCCTCCGTCCAGCTGGGTCCCGCCTCGTTATACGGCTTTATGGTCCCCAGAGGGCCTGTCGCCCCGTCCTTCCCCCGCTTCCCACGCTTGGGGCTGGTTCCTCCCGCCCCCTCCCCCTTCGCTCCCAGCCTTTCCGGGAGCCGCGTGCCGGGGTCCCCGCGCTAGGGATGGAGGTGCCGAAGTGGGCGGGGCCGGGCCCCAGCCCTCCTACCTTGCCGCGCGGGATATAAGGCTCCAGGAAGCCCGCGCTGTGTCCACCGCAGGGTCCGAGGAGCAATGGTCACCCGGGATCGAGCTGAGAATAGGGACGGCCCCAAGGTGAGCGGTGCAAGGGTCCCTGTCCCGGCCGGCGGGCTCACTCCGCGGCTGAGGGCGGACACTCAGGGTGAAAGGACAGAGAAGGATCTGTAGAGAGAGGACAGGGGTCCGGCCGAACGCGCGGGCGGCGGAAGCCGAGGTCTAGGGGCTGCGGCCTGCAGGGCTGGGGGAGTGCGGGAACCCGGGCACGGTGGCCTGTCCTAGCGCCCGGGAGGCCGAGGCAGGTGGATTGGCGCACGTTCGAGGCCTTGGAGTGCGCCCCACAAACACAAAGCGGGCCAACAAAACAGCACAAATGAGCCAGAGGGCCGAGCGGGTGGAGGGTGACAGCTCCGGACGGGCCGGTCCGTGAGGGCTCAGAGCGAGGGCCTGGGGGTCTGGTTCCCGAGGGGCGAGGCCGGGCGAGCGCTCTTAGCGGGCCGGGTGGCCTTGGGCTGGGCGAGGAGAGGGCGCGCTCTCCTCGAGCGTCCACTTTTCGCTCTGGGTTACTTTGATGCGCATCCCGAGGCTCGCTAGTGGGGCGAAGTGTCTCCAAAGTTCCTCAGCGATACCGGGAGAGAGAGCACACAGGACAGATGTGGAGAGGCGCGGAGGAGGGCACAGAGGGGCAGGGACGCGGGGAGAGGGCGCCTCGGAGAGAGGGCGCGCAGGGAGAGGGGGCCTCGGAGAGAGGGCGCGCGGGGAGAGGGCGCCTCGGAGAGAGGGCGCGCGGGAAGAGGGCGCGCGGGGAGAGGGGGCCTCGGA
>REGO01000222.1:856663-878016 GCA_010120015.1 Rhombomys opimus | reverse complement strand
CGCGCGGGGAGAGGGCGCCTCGGAGAGAGGGCGCGCGGGAAGAGGGCGCGCGGGGAGAGGGGGCCTCGGAGAGAGGGCGCGCGGGAAGAGGGCGCGCGGGGGCCCCCGCGGCAGGCCGGGCGCTCGCTGGCGGCGCTGAGTCTCGGCCCGGGCGGCCCGCTCTCCCTCCCCCGCCGCCCGCAGATGCTGAAGCCGCTGGTGGAGAAGCGGCGCCGCGACCGCATCAACCGCAGCCTGGAGGAGCTGAGGCTGCTGCTGCTGGAGAGGACCAGGGACCAGGTCAGTTCGGCCGCCGCGCCCGGGCTCTGCGGCGGCCCCGTGACCCAGGGCTTCCCCCCGGGGTGGGGACGGAGGCTGGTGGCGGCTCCGGGCCCGGGGCCTCCTGACCCGAGCCTGGCCCATGCCACGCCCGCCCCAGACCCGCCTCTCGCCCTCCGCCTTCGATCTTCGCCACCTTGCGGGTCTGTAAGTTTCCTGTCCGGCTGCGTAAACACGAGCCTCCGGGCGGGCCGGCTCCCCTCGGGGCCCCCCACCCCGGGCTGCGCGCACCCCGCATCCCCACGCGCCGGGACTCGCTGTCCCCCTCGGGCTGGGCCCTCCAGGCGCGGCGGCGAGCCCTGGGGCGCCCGCAGCTCCGGCCCCGCCCCGCCCTTCTTCCCCCAGCCACTTTCCCCCTCTCTCCCGCCCCTCTGCCCCGGCGCCTCCCCCTGCAGAACCTCCGGAACCCGAAGCTGGAGAAAGCCGAGATCCTGGAGTTCGCCGTGGGCTACCTGAGGGAGCGCAGCCGCGTGGAGCCCCCGGGTACGGCGCGGGGGGCGGGCCGCGGGGGGCGGGAGGGGCGCGCCCCGCGAGGCCGGGGGGGCGGGGGCCCCGGCGAGGTTAATGACGCCCGCGCCTGTCTGTCTCCGTGTCCCCCGCCCCGCCCCTCTCCACGTGCGTCCTCCGGCCTCCCGTCCGCGTCCGTGCGCCCGGCTCGCCTCCGCGCCTCGCCCCTTCCCTCTGCCCCGCGCTGGCTGCCCTCCCGCCGGCCGCACCAGGGCGCCCCCGGTCCCCGGGCCAGGACGCCGAGGCGCTCGCCAGCTGCTACCTGTCCGGCTTCCGCGAGTGCCTGCTCCGCCTGGCGGCCTTCGCGCACGACGCCAGCCCGGCCGCCCGCGCCCAGCTCTTCTCCGCGCTGCACGCCTCCCGGCGCCCCAAGGCGCCCCGGCCCGAGGCCGCCGACCCGGGGCTGCCCGCGCCGCGCCCCCCGCTGGACCCGGCCGCCCCGATCCCCGGCCCCGCGCCGCACCCGCGCCCCCCCGCGCCCCAGGGCCCCGCCAGCCCCCGCGGCGCCTGGTCCCCGTCCCGCTGCTCGCCCCGCGCCGGGGATGCCGGCGCCCCGGCGCCCCTCACCGGACTGCTGCCGCCGCCGCCGGCGCCCTGCGGACGAGACGGGGCGCCCAAGGCCCCGCCGCTCCCGCCGCCCGCCTTTTGGAGACCTTGGCCCTGAGCTCTGGGGGGCTGGGGCGGGGCCTGGGGGTGGCGTAGAGACTCCAGCCGGAGGGCGGGAGAGGGGTCCGGGCATCCGGGCGAGGAGGGCAGCGGGGCGCGCGGGCAGACGCGCGGGTGAGATGTGGTCTATATTAGAGTATCTATATAAATATATATTTTCCTGTCCCCTTCCTTCCCTCCCGTTTCCCTGTGTGTAGGATTGTACCCTCTCTACCACAGCCCAGTCCCAGTCATTCCCGAGGCCCTAGTGCATGGAATAAAGTGGTTATTAAATCCCGGTGTGTCCCCTAGCCAGGGGCCTCCCTTTATCTCGGCGCCAAGCCCACTTCCATCCCTCTCCCACCTTTAGGCCTGCTCTCCACGGCCCAAGCCTTGGGGCAGACAGGTAAGTAAAGAGGCGAGCGACAGACTGAGGTGGAACTGGAGAAAATAAAGTGGGTCTTTCAATAAAAGCCAAGAGCAGATCTTTTAAGGACACAGAATAATAAAACCGACTCTGGTGGGATTCGAACCCACAACCTTTGAATCGCTTGTTCCGTCACTAGAAGTCCAATGCGCTATCCATTGCGCCACAGAGCCACCTGGCGGGCGGCGCCCTCTTGCAGCTTACGGACGCTAGCATAGAAGAAAGCGCGGGTGGGCGTGCGCGAGGGGGCGGGGCGTCGGGGCGCGAGGAGGGGGCGGGGCGTCGGGGGGCGGGGCCCCGGGCTCCCCGCGCCAGCCGCCCGCTCCGGCCTGCGCGGCTCCCAGGCCCGACTCCGCTGAATAAACGTGCTCTGTGGTGACTCGGGGTCCTCCGGCTGCTTCCTTCCGCCTCCCGAGGCCGCCGTCCCCGCGGCGCCGGGCCTGACCCGCGGGCGCCGGGGAGCCCGGCCGCGGGCCGCGAACGTCCGCCCGGCTGCTCTCTTAGGAAGACGACGGGGATCCGCAGCCTCCGTGCGGGTAGCGTGGCCGAGCGGTCTAAGGCGCTGGATTTAGGCTCCAGTCTCTTCGGAGGCGTGGGTTCGAATCCCACCGCTGCCACGTCCTGGTTTTTCTCCGGAAGGCCGCTTTAGTTTTACCGAGTTTCGCCAGCAGCTTTCCCGTGCTTTGTGCACAGGCCTCGGCCAGCCCTGGCGGAATCACCTGTTTGTGCCCTATCTTAAACCTGCCTAGAGATGTGGGGTTCTTCTGTCCGGGGCAGGCCCGGGGTGTGTGTAAGTGAGTCTCTGTGAGTCTGGCGGTCTGCATGAAAAGTTGCGAATCTAAGTGTAACGCACGAGGTGTTTTAAAAATAAAAAAAACAGGCACAAAGGTTCCACCGAGATTTGAACTCGGATCGCTGGATTCAGAGTCCAGAGTGCTAACCATTACACCATGGAACCCCCTCTGCCGGGCGCCCTTCAGAGATTCTATACATTATTCCACTCCGATTTTGCATATTCCAACTTGATCGTTTGTCGAGGCACAAAGAAGCCAACGCGCGAAAAAGCCACTGTGTGAGCGCTGAAACGCTGACGGAGCAAGGCCGGCTGGGGGACAGCAGCCGACTGTCGCGGGGCGCGCTAGGCGAGAAGTATCACTTCCGCTTCCGCTGGCAAAAAAGCCGACGCCCGAACAGGGACTTGAACCCTGGACCCTCAGATTAAAAGTCTGATGCTCTACCGACTGAGCTATCCGGGCTCTGGGTCTCCTGTTGCACTTTTGTCTAAAAGAGGATTTCGCGACCGTGCGCCCGGCTCGCTCAGGAGCCCGCACGCCGCCCGTGGGCCCGCGCGACCCGGTAGGGAGGCCCGGCCGCTCTCGCCGCGGTCCCCCGCGGTGGCGGGGCCGCTGCGCGCCTCCCGTTGCCGCCCTGCAGCCTGGCGTTTGTTTTTCTCCTCCCTGGCCGCTGTGACCCAGATCTGGGGAGCCAGGGCGCACGGGCGGCCTCGCGGGCAGGCCGGAGCGCGAGGAATGCGGCAGGAGGCCCTGGACGCCGTCGGGCGGGCTCCCTCCCCGGCGGGCCAGCTCCCAGGGGTGGCCGAGGGCGCGCGGGAACCCCGCTGCCCGCTGCGGGCGTGGGAGGGAGAGGGCCGGGCGGAGGCCGGGGGTGGGCGAGCACGCCCCGGGGCGTAGCCAGCGCTCTGACCCGGCTGGGGTAGTGTCCTACCCGTGCGTCATCCCCCGGCTGGCATCTGGGTCCTCCCTCCCTCCCCCGCGGGCCCGGGCTCCCGACACCCGTCAAGCGAGCCGGCCAGAGGGACCGGCTGTGCCAGCGGCGCGCGGGCAGGTCCTGGAGCGCGCGCCCGTGGGCGGCACAGACTCCCGAGCCGCCGGCCGAGCTGCCCCGAGGAAGCCGCTCAGGACCGTCCCGAGTGGGCCCTCCCTCAGGCCCACCTCCCCAGCCGCGGCCCCGTCCGCAGCTCGCCGTCTCCGCGCCGCCGCTGCCCCGCGCTGTCGCTCCCGTCATGGCGGTCTACCGCCTGTGCGTGACCACCGGCTCCTACCTGAAGGCCGGCACCCTGGACAACATCTATGCCACGCTCGTGGGCACCTGTGGCGAGAGCCCGAAGCGGAAGCTCGATCACGTGGGCAGGGACTTCGCCAAGGGGTCGGTGAGTACGGAGGAGCCACGCGGACTCCCCCTGGCATCCTGCTCCTCCTCCTGTTATTGTTGCTATTGTTATTAGTACTTTAAGTGGTTTTTCGAGACAGCGTCTCTCTGTGTAGTCCTGGCGGCCGAGGAACCCTCGCTGTAGACCAACCTGGCCTGGAACTCAGCGATCGGGCTGCCTCGGCCTCCCGCCACCGCCCGGGCTCGCCTGCGGGAGCAGGGGGGGCCCCACGCGCGCCTCTGAGTCCCGGCCTCCCACTGGCTTCCCGCCGCTCCAGGTGCAGAAGTACAAGGTGCGCTGTGAGGCGGAGCTGGGGGAGCTCCTGCTGCTGCGCCTCCACAAGGAGCGCTTCGCCTGCTTCCGCAAGGACCCCTGGTACTGCAGCCGCGTCAGCGTCACCGCCCCGGACGGCACTGTTGTCCCCTTTCCCTGCTACCAATGGATCGAGGGCTACTGCACGGTGGAGCTGCGGCCGGGCGCAGGTAGACCGGGGCCAGGACTGGGCAGAACCGCTTCTTAGGGCCTAGGAGCGGGGTCTCACCGCGCTCGGGGCAGGGGCTAGGGTCGGGGTTAGGAACGCTGGCGTCCCAGGGAGGTGGCGTCTGACCAAGAGCGCCCCTAAAGCCCTGACATGCAAGGGCCTCCTGGGGACTGTTTAGTGCTCTGGAGGCGCGCCCAGACAGACGCGCGCACGGGCAGGCGCGCGCACTCACAGTCGCGCGCACAGACAGATGTGCACGGGCAGACGCGCGCACTCACAGTCGCGCACAGACAGACGCGCGCACAGGCAGATGTGCACGGGCAGACGCGCGCACAGGCAGGCGCGCACACTCACAGTCGCGCGCACAGGCAGATGCGCGCACAGACAGATGCGCACGGGCAGACGCGCGCACAGGCAGATGCGCACAGACAGACGCGCGCACAGGCAGACGCGCGCACAGGCAGACGCGCGCACAGGCAGACGCGCGCACAGGCAGACACCACGCGCGCACAGACAGCAGGCAGCTGACATCCCACAAAACCCCCTGCGCCTCTCCAGAACACGTCCTTCTGGAACGCAGAAAGGAATTAAGTTACAAGCCGGTTTCATCAGGTGGAAAGCCGCGGGGGTTTAGAGAATGGAGCTGCAAAGACCCGGCGTCTTGCTTCCTTCTAGCGTCTCTGGCGGGGAATGAAGTGTCTGGGAAGTTAGTTCGGCTCTCTTGCCGAGTTTTGGATTTCCAAGATGTCTTGGGGTGAGCCCTTTCTGCCTCCAGGACTGTCTGTTCCACACACAGCTAGGGTTGCTGTGTGTGCGTGCCTGTGTGTGTGTGAAGTGTGCATGTGTGTACGTGTGTGTCTTTGTGTGTACCTGTTGTGATGAGGCAGAGGTGCGAGATGGCGTAATACGTTAGCGTGAGGCAATGAACATTATTCCACAGTGTACAGTGCACTTTCCATATCAGTTCCCACTGATCGTCAGAGCACGTGGCGGCTCTATTTGTTTGGTATTTGTTCAGTAGTTATTAGGCGTGTGCAATGAGCATGACACCAGGCACCACGCTAGACACGGGGGGACACACAGTGAGTGTGACACCACGCCAGACACGGGGGGGGGGGACACACAGTGAGTGTGACGTGACTTGTGCCCTCAAGGGGCGCAGCGTCTGGAAAGGAGGCAAACCTGAGCGCTTAGGAATACGGCTGTGGTTTGGCTGATAATCGCCATTCCTTCAAAGAGCTTCAAACCGTGATGAGCGCGCACACGCACGTGGAGGTGGCGCGCTCGGGGCTGCAGCGTCAGCAGCGTGCGGGAGGAAGCGCGCTCGAGAAGAGCCTTCTGTAAAGAGCGGCTCTCATTCCCCACAGCCAGCACCGTGAGTCAGGACTCTCTTCCCCTCCTTCTGGACCACAGGACCCGGGAGCTGCAGGCCCGGCAGGAGTGCTACCGGTGAGCGCGGCTAACCCTCTGTGCCCGTCTTCATTCCCACCGCAGCCTCTCTCAGGCTGTCCCGAGCTCTGAGGTCGGCCAAAACCTCGGGGGCCCAAGGCAGACCCGGATCTGTGCTTAAACTTAACTCCACTCTAACAGTGATCCGGGTCTGGACCCAGAGTACCGCTGTGGGCAGTTACCTGGCCTGGGAGGCAGCTGTGGCTCTGGAGGCATGGCTGGCCTGTCGTTCTCTAGGCCCCAATGCTCAGATAAAACCCCAAAGCCAGCACTTACCCAACACTGAGCCTTTCTCATCCTGCTCCCGCCCCAGGGTACCCCAGATCCCCATGCTGGAAGTAAGTCCTGAATTTACCGATCTTCCTGCGCCTTCAGACGCATTGTACTTTGTTTTTGTTTTTGTGAGGTTGGGGTTGGGAAGAGCTTACTACCTGGCCCATCTCGGCCTTCAGGTTGTTGGGTTTCCGGTGTGTGTCACCACACTGGGTTTATCTCAATCGTAATATAAGCCATTGCGGCTCAGCAGCACAGTGCGGGCTGAGCACACACAAGAGCCCGCCTTCCGCGTCCTAAAAGTCAGCGCCTCCACGGAGAAACTCCGGGTCTTTGTCACACATCCAGAAAGCAGCCGTGGGCGCTAAAGCCACACTCTGAGAAGCCAAGGATTCTCTGTCCCTATTAACCCCAGCCTCTGTCCCCTCCCCCCGGCAGCTGGAAGATCTACGCCCCCGGTTTCCCTCGGATGCTGGATGTCAGCAGCTTCCAGGAGATGGAGTCAGACAGGAAGTTTGCCTTGACCAAGACAGTACCTTGTGCCGAGCAGGACGACAAGTGAGAGCCAGCGGCTTGGGAGGGAGCAGTGGGAGGAATGGGGGTCTGTCGAGGTGCCGCACGGAGGTGGGCGGCAGGGCCATACCAAGCCAGCTCTGTTCAGGGGCAGAGGAGGCAGCGGTGGTCCTGCCGTGTTCAGCAGAGGGAAGGGGTCGCTCCTGACTTGGGGCAGGAGTGGAAACCTGGGGACAGGCTGGAGAAGGAATTCCGGGACAGGGACAGGTCCCACTGACGGTCCCTACGCCCTGGCCCCGCCTCTCCTCAGCCCTGGGAACCGCTACCTGCCTGGCTTCCCCATGAAGATCGACATCCCATCCCTACTGCACATGGAGCCCAACATTCGCTACTCGGCCACCAAGACGGCCTCGCTGATCTTCAACGCCCTCCCTGCGTGAGCCCGCCCCTCCCCTTCACGCCTTCCTTCCACCCACGACGCATCCCCAGCCCTTCTCCTTGCCCCTGCTTCCCCTCCCTCAGGTCTTCAGGTTCCTCCTTTCCCTTTGCCTTGTCCCTCAGTCTCCTCCCTATTCTTCAGGGCGTGGCCCCAGGGACCAAGTGAAGCAGGGTAGGGGGGTTCTGCGCGGCAGTGCTGAGGAGGTGAAGCCAGACCGGCCCAGGTTTAACTGCAAAGCCCCGCATGCTCTGGATGCGTAACCTTGATTTTTTTTTTTTTTGTTTTTGTTGTTCTTTTTTGGGGAGGGTATGGATGGGGGAGACAGGGTCTCTATATATAGCCCTGGCCATCCTGGAAGGAACTCACTATGTAGCCCAGGCTGGCCTCAAAGTCACAGAGCTACGCCTGCCTCTGCCTCCTGAGTGCTGGGATCACAGGCGTACGCCAATGTGCCCTGCCTAATGTAAACTTAATTTTTACCTAGTTTCTGGACAATTGTCTGGAGGAGAAGATGACCCACTCACTCTGACATCATAAGTTTTGCATTATTATTATTATTGTTATTTTAAATGTGTGTGTGTGTGTCTACGTGCGTGCATGCCATGAGTGTGCAAGTGTCCACAGAGGCCGGAAGATGGCATCAGATCAGTTATAGGCAGTTGTGAGCAGGTAGCAGATCCAGGTATCGGATCCAGGTTCTCTGAGAGAAGCTAATGCCCCATTAATCACGGAGCCATCTCTCCAACCCCCACTGTAGGCTTTGAAGAAGGCAAGTGATACTATGTTAAAGATAATGCTAAAGCAAAATCTCTCTGTGATGGTCCGTTTTGGTGGAGGGAATCTGTGGGATCACCCAAGAGGCATGTGTGCGGTTACGAAGTTGTCAGGGTCGGCAGACGGTGGGCTTTCAGGGCGGTGTGACCGAAGGGAGGAGTGCAGTTGCCTCGGGATATATGAAGAGGCCAGAGGCCAGCTGGGTCTGGGATGTGTCTAGGTAGAAGCTCAGGACTGAAGCAAGCCTGGGAGGCAAGAGAGAGAAGAGCAAGTGAGTACGGAGACCGAGTGGGGACCACGCCCCCGGGTTCTGTGAGGAGACTCATGCGGAGCTGCACGTGGGGCCCAAAAGAGGCGAGGACGAGCAACGGGCCTTCGTTTCCTGCACGTGTGTGTCTGCATGATGCTCTCAGAAACGCTCAGTGGAGGAGGGCGTGGGGGGGCAGGCATGGCTGTCTGGGGTAGACGTGTGTGCAGCAGCCAAAGGTTCCTCCGGCTTCAGGACAGGGACGTCACCCTGAGGAGGGCCCGTGGGGCATCGGGGAAGACAGAGAGTCTGAGAAGGATGCGAAGGTCTGAGCGGGAATGGGTCACCGTCTGGAGGTTCTGAGTTAGGTCAGAGGAAGGGGCTCATGTCAGGCAGCCTCGGAGGAATGCGGGGGTCGGCGGCTGAGGGCTGACCACAGGTCGTGCCGTGAAGGGCGTTTGCGGGAGGCCCCGGCAAAGGGAAAGTGTCTCTTGGCTATTTGCCTCCTTGGCCTCCAGGACTGAGCTCTTCCAGTTTTTCTCTGCAGCTCAGGCCTTGGGCAGGAGACCCTGAGGCAGCTGCGTGCCTGGGACTGTGGAGTTTTGTGCGGCCCAGCTCTGCCCAGCCTCTTCACCCCTGGCTGGGCTCAGCTCTGCCCAGCACCCCCCCCCCGGGCTGTGCCTAGAGAGTACTCAGCAAGTGTCTGTGCAGCAAGCGAGCAAATACTTAGTGAGCTGTAAGGCCTCGAATCCATGCCCAGCCCGGCCTTCCTCAGCTGCCCGCTGCACTCTTCAGAACACATCAGCACCATCACGCTGCCTTCGTGACCCCTTGCTACAAGCCTACCTGTTCTGAGCTCCGTTCCTCTTCCTTTTGTCCAAGCCCTGGGGAACAAGCGCCTAAGAGGAGATGGGTGTGTCAGGATGCATAGAGCCCAGTCCTTCCCCCAGGAACGCACAGTGAGACCGGAAGTAACAGATGCGCAGCGTTACAGTGAAATGCAGGGCTTATGAATGCTGCAGGGCACGGGCTTGAGGAGAGTCAGTCAGGCGAGGCTTTAAAGGAACTGGCATCTGAGTCTCACCTAGAGGGCCAGACTGACCTGCGGTAGTAAGATGGCTTTCCAGCGGAGACTCAGCTTGAATGAGGCTCTGGAAACAAGATCGTGAGAGCCAATCTTTCTCCTCCTCTAATGCTCATAGGTGAAAAAGAAAAACCATAGCCAGGCATGGTGGCGCACACCTTTAATCCCAGCGCTCGGGGAGGCAGAGGCAGGTGGATCTCTGTGAGTTCAAGGCTAGCCTGGTCTACAAAGTGAGTCCAGGACAGCCAGGACTACACAGAGAAACCCTGTCTTGAAAAACAAAACAAACAACAACAAAAAAAAAAAAAAAAAAGAAAAGAAAAGAAAAAGAAGAACCAGGCAGCGTAGAGATGCAGAGGCCGCAGAGGCCGCACGCAGCGCGTCCACACCGTCACCAGGCGTGAGCACAGCACGCTAGTGGTTGTGCTTGGAAAGCAGGCCGTGGATGGTCTTGTCTATTGCATAGGGCCGGGAGAGAACGCTGCAAAGGCTAGAGGAAGGTGCTGGGGCGGGCATCGTGATTGTGACCCCGGCCTGGCAGCTGGGGCTTTGTCTCACGGGCAGAAAGGAGCCATGGAGGGTCGGAGGGAGTGTTAGAAGTCTGAAGAGAGGGCGCACCTCTTCTGCGCACACGCTCCCTCCTCCCGTGCAGGGAGGGCTGCCTTTGAAGCAGGGCCTCACTAGCGCCAGACTTCCCTCCTGTGTGGGTTCTTAGGCATCTCACCTTGGGAAACGGCCCGGCTGATTGTCTCCAGCCTGGAGCACAGGTCTCCTGCGGGCCCCACCGCCAGCTGTCACCTTCTGTCCCTCAGATCCCTGGGCATGAAGATTCGAGGTCTGCTGGACCGCAGGGGCTCCTGGAAGAAGCTGGACGACATCAGGAACATCTTCTGGTGCCACAAGACCCTCACCACAGGTGCGCGGAGCCAGGCGGGCGCCTGCCCTTTGCCATGACTCCCGCTCCCGGCAGCTTCTGGAGCCCAGTGGGAACCTCCTCAGACAGGACTGGGAGAGACCACGGAGACATCACTGACCCGACGGGACTCATGCCCATTTAAGAAGCCCTCACCTCCGTCAGGGCTCTTGACTCCCTTCCTCACCTTACCACCAGATGGTCTGGGGTTTGGGATCAGAGGGAACCTGGTTCTAACCCCAGAACTGCCACTGTCTGTCAGTGTCTGGCATAACTGAAAGTGCAGTTATAGCCCCCTTGTGTTGTTGCTGGGAGGAAAACGGGAGCCGTGATGGGGGGCAGAGGCTGGGCAGGACCAGAGTTTGGAACATAGTTTCCAGACTGTCTTGCCCTCTCCCCACAGAGTACGTCACGGAGCACTGGTGTGAGGACAGCTTCTTTGGGTACCAGTACCTGAATGGTGTCAATCCCGTCATGCTCCATTGCCTCTCCAGCTTGCCCAGCAAGCTGCCCGTCACCAATGACATGGTGGCGCCTCTGCTGGGACCGGGCACCTGCCTACAAACAGAGCTAGAGGTGAGTGAGGACCTCAGCAGTGGACATGACAGGAAGGAGGCGGGTGGGTAGCCATTGCGGACTGTGGCTGTAGAGAAGAGGTGGCATGGGTCTGGGCCCCATCCACAGGGGAGGCTTGTCTGTCTGTCAAGAACAGATAGGGGGGAGGGCCAGGTGGGTCCTGGGGTTATTTGAGGCCTGTTTTAGGGTCTGAGAGATCCCAGGTGTTGAAGCCAAGATGGCTGCTTTAGGACAGGCTGCTGAGAGTGGCTGGTGTAGCAGAGACGATTACAAAGGATGGGAACTGAGGATGTGGAGCGGTTGGCGACCTGGTCTCTGGTGACAGCCAAGCCCTCAGACATTCTCCGAGGCTGGGGCTGTGGCTGTAGACTCAGTGTGTATTGCTTTTGCTGTTGTTGGATACGCTGAGGTCAGAGGAGGGGATTCCTTCTGAGCTGAGGGAGTAGGACGAACGAGGTATGGGGGGAGGAGCAGAAGCTGGCCTGTGCAAGCCCAGAGGCCAGGGGAGGGATTGCACAATGGCAGACTCAGCTAGACCTCATTCCGGACATTCTGGGAAGGGTGCGGTACGCAGCATCATCGGCCATTAGTGCAGGCAGCAAGAATTGCTGAATCTCGAACCGGGGACCTCAGAGAGAATAAGAGGGACACGGCGGGGTCGGGGGGGCAGAGGGCTTGTTAAATCTCCGTGTGCCTTCTCCAGAGGGGCCACATCTTCCTAGCGGACTACTGGATCCTGGCGGACGCCCCTGTCCATTGCCTAAACGGCAGCCAGCAGTACGTGGCCGCCCCGCTCTGCCTGCTGTGGCTCAGCCCGCAGGGGGCGCTGCTGCCCGTGGCCATCCAGGTGAGCGCGGGGGAGGGCTCCCGGAGCGGGGCGGCGGCTGACCCGGCTACCCCGCGGGAGGCTCGCCTCTCACTGCTCCCGCACGCAGCTCAGCCAGACCCCGGGGCCGGGGAGCCCCATCTTTCTGCCCACTGACTGCGAGATGGACTGGCTGCTGGCCAAGACGTGGGTGCGCAACTCCGAGTTCCTGGTGCACGAGAACAACACGCATTTCCTGTGCACGCATCTGCTCTGCGAGGCCTTCTCCATGGCCACCCTGCGTCAGCTGCCGCTCTGTCACCCCATCTACAAGGTCGGCGCTGATGGACGGGGCGGGGCGCGGGGTCGGCGCTGATGGACGGGGCGGGGCGCGGGGTCGGCGCTGAGGGACGGGGCCGCGGCCTGCCCGGACCCCGGCTCACGCGACCTCGTTCCTCTCGCAGCTGCTGCTTCCCCACACTCGCTACACGCTGCAGGTGAACACCATCGCCAGGGCCACGCTGCTCAACCCGGAAGGCCTCGTGGACAAGGTGCAGCCTCCCCGCCACGACCATAAGGCCCCGCCCCCAAGTGTGCTAGACCCTGTCGAAAGTAGGTTTTATGGGCAGGCGGCCTTAGCCCAGCCCTGCCCCCAGCTGACCACGAGGTTCCGTCTCCCCGGCGTAGTCATTCTGTGGTTATCAAGGCCTCACAGTCCCCCTCCCATGCACACAGTAGGTCCTCAGCCTGCTTTAGGCAGCCCGGTGCTAGTACTGGATCCGTGGTCCTCGGCTGCGGGATAAATCGCACGTGCTGACCCCCTTGTGCCAGCCGGTCTCCAGGCCCTTGGGTGGGGTGCGGGCCAGCTTGGGAAGCCCAGCTGTGTCTGTGTCCCCAGGTCACGTCCATCGGCAGGCGCGGCCTCATCTACCTCATGAGCACAGGGCTGGCCCACTTCACCTACACCGACTTCTGCCTTCCGGAGAGCCTGCGAGCTCGCGGTGTCCTGACCATCCCCAACTACCACTACCGCGACGACGGCCTGAAGATCTGGGCGGCTATTGAGAGGTGGGGGCGGGGGCGGGGGTGCTGAAGCCCCCGAGGTCTGCGGGCCCGGGGGGCAGCGCGGGCTGAGGTAGGCAGGGCGTCTTCCTCCTGGCTGCTGACCAGGAAGGGAGGGGAGCACGGTGTAGACTCTGCTCTTCATGGCCTCCCAGGGAGGAGACCCAAAACGTCCTTGATTTGGAGAGTGGGGGGGACTTTCCCTTGTTGTTTGTTTTGGTTTTCCAGATAGGGTTTCTCTGTGTAGCCTTGGCTGGCCTGGACTCGCCTTGTAGACCAGGCTGGCCTCGAACTCACAGAGATCCGCCTGCCTCTGCCGCCAGCACCCAACTAGAGAGGCAGAGAGGTGAGGACTGAAGCGAGTCAGCGGTTCCAGCCGGATCTGGGGGTCATACTGAACTCATCGTCCATCTTTCAGGACTCTTGGTGGCCGGCGCTGGCCTCTCCCCTCCCTGAGCAGCTGTGGGCCTCAAAGTCTGGCCTAGGCTCGTGCTCATTCCAGGGGCAGCAGCATTTTTTCCCTTGCAGGTTCGTCTCCGAGATTGTGGGTTACTATTATCCCAGCGATGCGTCGGTGCAGCAGGACTCCGAGCTGCAGGCCTGGGTGGGCGAGATTTTTGCTCAGGCGTTCCTCAGCCGGGAGAGCTCAGGTATCCCCCTCTGTCTTTACCCACACCGCCCACAACTCTTGATAATCCAATTCTCATCCGCACCTACCTCTACCTCCATTAATCAGTTCTTATTACTGAAATCCACACTATTACCTGCTGCGGGGGATCGAACCCAGAACCTCACTCATGCTAAGTGAGGGCTCTACCGCTGAGCTGCATCTCTGAAAGCCATACCACGCTGTCCTATTTAACTGCTGAGGCGGGATTCTAAACCGGTTTGGACTATTTCTGAAGCTGTTGCTTTTCAACCCTGGTCCTGTGGTTCCTTCGCCTTATGTAACTTATTTGCTGTCCAGCACGCGGCGGGGCCACCTCTGACTTTAGCAGACTCCGGAGCTCTCCCCCCCCCCCAGCCGTGGTCACGAGCTTCTCCCTGGGGTGATTGGTCTTGCTGAGGCTGGCTCCTGGTTTACACTGCTCCTCACCGAAGCCACGGCTGTCGCCTCCCTGCCTTCTCCTCCAGCTTCTGTTCCTCAGATACAGCGCCAAGCAGAGGCCCCACACCGCCCTCCCTCCCTTAGCCTTCTCTCAGGCCGGAGATGTGGCCTCTTGCTCCCTGGTAATCCTCCTAACTCTTGGCCAGCCTGGCTCCATGACTCCTTTCTACACACCCCTAATTGGAGGAACCTTTCTGTGGCTCCTCCATAGCACAATTCCAGATTCAGAAGTCCCAACATGGCCTTCCCAAAGGACCTCTCTCTCTTCCAATGTCTTTCCTGTCTCTGTCTCTCTGTCTCCTCTCTCCTCTGTCTCTCTATCTCTCTGTCCCTCTCCCATTGTTGTTTTGAGACAGGAACTCACCACATAGACCTTACTAACCTGGAACTCTATGTAGACCAGGCTGTCCTTAAACTCACAGAGCTCGGTCTGCCTCTAACCCTCAGTGCTGGGATTAAAGGTCTGTGTCACCATGACCCGCTGTTTTTTTTAAGCTTTGTTTGTTTGTTTGTTTGTTGTTTTTGAAACAGAGTTTCTCTGTGTGCTGTCCCGGCACTCACTTTGTATACCAGGCTGGCCTCCAACTCAGATACCCGCTGGCCTCTGCCACCCAAGTGCTGCCATGACTGTCAATTTTTTTTTTCTATATTTGGTTACTTGGTCTGTGTGTGCAGGGGCACACAGTGCTTGTGTGGAAGTCAGAGGTCACTTACAGGATCGGTCCCCTCCTTCCCCTGTATGGGTCCCGGGGATTGGGCAACAGGTGCCCCTAGCCTCGGAGCCTCTGCTTGCATTAAAGTGCTCAAATGTCCATCCACCAGTTTCCCTTACCCTGGCCTGGGTCTCCTTGGTAGGCGGGCGGCTGTTTAGCTGGCTGCTTGCTTCTGGTGGCTACTCGGGGGAGGTCTGACTGGGGAAACCCAGGAAGACGGTAGTTTCAAGTTCCCTCTAGACAGAGCGACGACGGCAGTCCTATCCAGAAGGGACTTTGTATTTTTTTTTAATCTTTTAGACAAAAGTTTTCAAACACATAGCATACTAATAAACACTGTTTCACCCACCCACCAGATTCTATAATGGCTGACATTTTGCCGTATTTGGTTAACCCGTTGCTGGAGTTTGTTTGATCTAGACAGCATCTTACTATGTAGCTCTAGCTGGCCTGGACATGTAGACCATGCTAGCTCAGGCTTCTAAATTACAGAGATCTGCCTGCCTCTGTTGCCCTACTGAATCAAAGGCATTTGCCAGCCACACCCGGCCCACAGACCCCTTTCTGTAGCTCTGAGGATCAAATCCTGGGCCTCCTACATGGACGGCAGCTGTTGTACCACTGAGCTTGGCCGTATACTTAGCAAAGTTGTCAGTACTCATCAGCATCAGCCTCCATTCAGTACAACTTTTCCCCATCTGCCCTGTTTTCCTGCATTTCCACCGAGACAGGAGCCAGCCAAGGACCACATTTTATTTAAACTTTGAAGACTTTTAACTTAAAGCAGCATTTTGTGGAGATTGTTTGTTTTGACAAGGTCTCACTATGGTCCTTACTGGTCTGGAACTCTCTACGTAGACCAGGCTGGCCTCAAACATTCAGAGGCCTGCCTGCCTTTTCCTTCCTTGTGTGAAGGCTGAAGGCATGCGCCACCATGCCTGGCTCGCTGCTTTTTATAATTACATAACCTGTCGTCATGGAAAAGCCCAGGCTCTGGCTGGAGACTGTGTCACCTTAGACTTTATCTAATTCCTTTCTCTTGCGTGGCCCATTTTGTTCCTGTCTCGTGTAGTTTTTGTAAACCAAAAGGAATGTGTAAGGGTTGCACATTTTTGGCGAGAATATTTCTCAGGTCTTTGTGGCATGTGCTTTGCATCATATTGAGAGACACCTGATGTCAGCTGCTCTCAACATTAACAATGCCAGGAGTGATTTCTAGGTTAAGGTGATGACAGCCAGATCTCTCTCAGATATTTTAAAGGCTGACCTTTCCCTGTGTTTTGCAAACTCACTGTTAATCATGATCCTAGCTGTTTCTTTCCCTTGGCATTTGTTTAAGACTCAAATTGAGGTGGGCACAGCGGCTCACGCCTGTAATTCCAGCACTCAGGGAGGCAGAGGCAGGTAGATCTCTGTGAATCTGGCCTGTTCTACAAAGCGAGTCCAGGACAGCCAAGATTACTTAGAAAAATCCTGTCTTGAAAAACCAAAAAAAAAAAAAGAGAGAAAGAGAGAGACCCAGATTGAGGTTTGTTTACTATGGGTTCAGTCCGCCTCTTTATTAAACTTGCTTATGAGGCTGTAAACTACGCCACTTTCAGATCGACTCCAGCTCTTCCAGCCAGCTCAGACGACTCTAGATTCTAATTTAAAGGTAAAACATACGCATTGAGCTGCCGCCTGCACCAGGCTTTCGAGTCTCAAGGGGCGGGAATAAACGCTGTGGAAGGCCCTGCGGCTTGACTCCTGCATCACAACTTTATTTACTTCTGGGTTTAGACAACCAGCTAGGATGGAAAGCACAGAGAAGACTACCCGCTCCGGGCCAATGCCGGGTCCTCCGTCCCAGCCTCCCTCCCCTCAGCCTGGCTCTAAGCCTCGGAGAACTCTGACTTGCATTCCTTTCTTCTGTCTTCCCTGGATGGTTAATCTCTTATTGTCTGCATCAGTGCCCTGCACTGTGCCAGTGGCTTCCCCTTCGGTGTCCCCTCTCCCAGCCTCTTGCTGCTCACTCATTAGGCCTGCAGGGTAACTCCCCTGACAGTGCTCAGAAACCCGGAAGAGACTCATTTCCCCTGCCCTATCACAGCCGTAGTTTCAGTCAGGTTCCCTCCTGGTCCCCTCACCTACCCCATGTCCCATGACTTGCCACTCCTGTTTCTAACCATCTACTCACTTCAGTCCGCCAACAGTTATAAGGCTCCTAGTTTATATTAAGTACCGTTCTAGATTCGGGGTTTAGCTGGGAGCAAACGGACGGAGCTGTGTTCTTAGTGGGGCTTGATGTACTTTGGGGGAGATGGTGATCATCAACGAATATGTCAGGTGGCTATGAATGCTGGGAAGGAAAGCAGAATCTTGTTAGAGATATTTTGTACAGATAGCCAAGGAATGGTTGTCTGGGGAGGTAGAGCTTAAGAGGTGAGACGAAGGGGTTGAGGGAACTAGCTGTGTGGACTCTTGGGATGAGACTCCGGTGGTGGTACTGGGCTCTGGGTATACCAGCGTGCTTGAGGAATATGTCAAAGGCCTCCTGGGAGCCAGAGCAGGGTAAGTAAAGGGAAGAAAAGTTGGGAAGGGAGCAAGGAGCTGGCAAAGTGAGTGACAGGGGACTCTCTAGAAGGTTCTAGTGGTGTGTGTATGTGTGTGTGTGTGTGTCTAATCCAGGCCTTGTATATTGCTATACCCACCTCCAACCCCTGATTTAGCCCCACAAAGGACAAAGGTGGAAGTGACAGGAGTCATCCAGGAGAGATGGAGGTGACTGAAGAGCGATGGAAAACATGGTGGCATCTGGAAGTCTTTGCTGATATGTATAGTGTGAAATAAGAGGAGCTGTGAGCAAATAGGTTTAGATCTAAGCAACTGGATACAGCACACAGTTGTCAGCTGGGGGGCAGCGCACACCTTTAATCCCAGCGCTCCAGAGGCAGAGGCTTTTGGATCTTTGTGAGTTGGAGACTAGCCTGAATTATAAATCAAGTTTCAGGGCGGCCAGGCTCACACAGAGAACCCTGTCTCAAGATAAACAAACAAACAAACAAACAAGGACTGCTGTCATGCCAGGGTGGTGGCACACGCCTTTAATCCCAGCACTTCTGAGGTAGAGGCAGGTGGATCTCTGAGTTTGAGGCCAACCTGGCCTACATAGTGAGTTTCAGAACAACCAGAGACCTTGTATTAAAAAACAAAACAACAACCAAATAATACATTGTCCATTGGCATCTGAGAGGGATCAGTTCCATGAATAAAGCCATGGACTTGGATGAGGTCAGTGTGGTGCACAGAAAGGAAGATGGAGGGCTGAGCTTGACAATATCCCGTCTGCTAGTCACTTATTGACTGATCTGTGTGCTCTGGGACGCAGTCTCACAGATCTCAGGTTGTCCTTAAGTCAATAAGTTCAAAATAAGCTACTTTGACATGATTTTCCGCCTCCCCCGTGGAATGCTGGGATTACAGCCATGTGCCGCCAACGCTGGGTGTCTGCTGTGCTGCATAGAAGTTTATGTACCTTAAAACAAAAGAAAAAGCTTGTCCAGGCATGGTGGCACATGCCTCTGAGCCCAGCTCTTAGGAGGCAGAAGTAGGCCGACTCTGTGAGTTCAAGGCCAGTCTGACCTACAGAGAGAAACCAGGACAGCCAAGGCTCTGTTATACAAAGAAACCCTGCCTCAAGGGAAACAAACAGAAACAACAGAACCCGATGAACCGGGGCCCTCTGCCATTATGTATTTTCTTTTTTAAATTGTTCTGTTTATTTTTGTTGTGTGTGTCTTCTGTGTGTTGTGTATGAAGCACTGGTGTGAGTGAAGGCATGGGTACCATGTTGTGCGTGTGGGGTCAGAGGACAACTTGAAGGAATCGCTTGTGGCAGGTGGGGGGGGATGGCGGTGGGGGGTACTGTCAAACTCAGGTTGTCAGGCTCCGTAGCAAGGGCCTTCACTCACCTTGCTGGCCCTTTTGGTTTGGTTTTATTGACACGGGATCTCACTGCAGTGCCCCAGCAGCTCTGAGCTGAGTTCCAGCCGTCCTGCTTCAGTCTCCCAGGTCAGATGTGACCTCTGTGCCTGGCCTCTGTCACCTCTCTTCATTTAAGCCTCACCTGTCCTCCCACTCAGGACTCCTCCTCTTCTCAGGATGCTGCAGCCCCAGCTCTGGTTTCTGTCCCCGTGTCCTCTCTTGGTTCTGAGCTTTTCTTTAATCTTTTTTCTGCCTTCCCCACTGTGCGCTTTTGAATAAGTGCTCTGTGGTCAGTTGTCTCTCCTGCTAAGCAGAGGCCACCTTGCTAGTGGACTGGCAAGGATGTTGATAATGATGACACGAGTAGCGCCAAATCATTAAGCGCTACTGTGGGCTAGAGAGGAAGTGGCAACAGGGTGCCTTCCAGGGCAGAGATAGGCAGCTTGGCAAGGCTCTGTCTGGAGCCCAGTTTTTCATCATTTCCCGGTCTCTCGACCGGATCCTATCCCGATGCCCTTCAGAGGCCAGAGGTCATGGTGGTGGCCATCCATGGCTGATTTTAGTCTGAGGATGGTTGTAGTCAGTCTGGCCCTCTGTCTTCCCTCTCCCCTTGCAGTGAACCCCTGCGCTCAGAAGCTCCCAGGAATCCGCCCGCATTCACACCCTCTTCCTTTCCTCTCCACACCCAGGCTTCCCAAGCCGGCTGTGCACCCCGGCAGAGCTCGTGAAGTACCTCACTGCAATCATCTTCAACTGCTCCGCCCAGCACGCCGCGGTCAACAGTGGGCAGGTAAGCCTGGGAGGGCAGGCGGAGGGGCGCTGGGCCGCCAAGGTGCTCAGTTCTAAAGGCCTATGAGGTGGCAATGGACTTGAGGTCAGAGTTCTGCTTGAGCGAGTGGGTGGCTCGGGGTTGGGGTGGGATTGCCGTCACCATCGGGGTTGGAGTGGTGACTGGGTGGATGGAGGACGAATGCCAAGTGATGGCTGGGTGGAGTCGAATCTGGTTACACCGAGACCTCTGGGAGCTCGAGTTGGGAGCAGAGCTTGACCTTGGCAAGAGCTGGCTGCACAGAGCATCAAGTTAATGGCATGCCAGCCCAAGGCCTTTATCTAGGACTGCCTCCTCCCTGGGTTCTCCTCCCTCCACGGCGACTGGTTCTACCCACTCTCTGGGCTTGTGGAACTTCTGGGACTTCCCATGGTCTTCTCCTTTCTAAATCCTGAGATCTGGGATGGTTGAGGTGGAATGAGGAGTGATGGAGAGGATGCTCAGTCATGCCCACCCGGGGTTCGGGGTCGTCTCCACAGCATGACTTTGGGGCCTGGATGCCCAATGCCCCGTCATCCATGAGGCAGCCTCCACCTCAGACCAAGGGGAGCACAACGATGGCGAGTTACCTAGACACCCTCCCGGAGGTGAACACCACCTGTAGCAACCTTCTCCTCTTCTGGCTGGTCAGCCAAGAGCCCAAGGACCAGGTGTGTGCATGCATGTGTGGGGCAGAGGGGCATCACAGGGCCTGGGCAGTGACGTGGTTGCAGAAGGAGGGCTGCTGGCTACTTTCTGGGATTTATGTCCGCTGCTCAACTGCCTTGAGAGTCTTTTTGTCTCCCCAGGAAATGATACTTGATCGCCAAGGACACACATAAAAAGATGCAAATGCCACTTTAGTGGCTGAGTATGATTTTTATGTAACTTACAAATTGTCCATCCATCCATCCATCCATCCATCCATCCATCCAATCATGCATTCATCCATTAACCACTCATTAGTTCACCCAAGAACGAACATGGGGTTCCTCCCACATGCCAGCACAGTGTGTGATGCTCAGTACATAAAGCTGAGCGAGATGCCACCGCCACCTTCTTGATGCCTTCATGGGATGCGCAGGTGGATGAAGAGCGACAGGAGAGTGTGGTAGGAAGTGCTCACGTAGTAATCCTCCGTTCAAGATCACTTTCTGAGCACCCATGGCATTCCAGGCACGGGTGGCAAGCAATGCACCTTGTTGTTCTGCAACAGAGGCAAGGAGAGGGCTTTGTGGAGCCTCCGTGGGCTTGGGAGAACCCAGGCGTACAAGCTGAAACCTGCGGGGCAAGTAGAGCTTGGCAGATGGAGGAGGGACAGAGCTGGTTTCTAGGCAAAGGGAGGGACAGCCGGGAGTGGAAGGGAGAGTCTAGCTGTGTGTTCTTAGGATCACGGAGGTTCAGGGCAGTGACGCGGCAGGGCAGGGTGACGAGCCAGATAGGACTTTGCATAGTATTTATTCCGGGGACAATGAGGCCACTCAAGGCTTTTAAAGTAGAAGTGACATGACTTAATCTGTTTCAGGAAGGGTGTTCCTGTGGCGCTGTGAGAGGGACAGGATTGCAGAGAGGAAATGAGGCAGCTAAGGAGTTTAGGCCAAAGTGAGCAGCAATTGAATCACCAGTTTCCAGCATGACCACTCATACAATGTCTTACCCCATCACGGCGCTCTGCCTTCTTGATCGCCTCCAGGCCAGGGTCATGTGTCCCCTGGGAGTGCCCCATTTCTCAAGTTTGTATTTATCTGGTACTAGAGACACCAACATTGCAGGTTTCTTATTATTTTTTTTAATCTCTCTAGCAACTTTTTTCTTTCTTTAACTCTTTGTTGTTTGTTTTGTTTTTGTTTTTTTAGTCTCTTTATATAGCCTCCTGGCTGATCTGGACTCTCTTGGTAGGCCAGGCTGGCCTCTAGCTCACAGAGATCCTCCTGCCTCTGCCTCCCAAGTGCTGGGATTAAAGCTGTGTGCCACAACACCTGTTTCTTTACATTTTCTTTCTCTCTCTCTCTCTTTCTCTCTCTCTCTTTCTTTCTCTCTTTCTCTCTCTTTCTTTCTTTCTTTCTTTCTTTCTTTCT
>REGO01000222.1:839659-856603 GCA_010120015.1 Rhombomys opimus | reverse complement strand
TTTTGGAGTTGGAGAGATGGCTCAGAAGTTAGAGCCCTATCTGCTCCTCCAGAGGACTCAGGTTTGGTTCTAGCACCGCCACGGAGGCTAACAACTGTCTGTAACTCCAGTTTCAGGGAATCCAACATCTTTTCTGGCCTCTATGGGCACCAGCATGCTTGTGGTATACATATACACATACATGAAGGCAAAACACTCCTACATATAAAAGAAACATAAATTAATCTTTTTAAAATGTTTATTTTTGAGACAAGTTTCTCAATGTTTCCAAGGCTGGCCATGACCTGGGTTCAAGCCCTCATCCTGTTTCAGCCTCTAGAGAAACCAGGACTATAGGCTGGTACCTGGTTCAATTTGTGTGTGTGCCTGTGTGTGTGTGTGTGTGTGTGTGTGTCTGTGTGTGTCTGTGTGTGTGAAATGGATTGAACCTAAGGCTTAAGTACACCCGGACCCTTCCTAGCAACTTTATGTAAACTACATTTATGCATTGATTTCTTGGATAGGGTGCACCTGCCTGGGCACGCGAGTGCAAGTCAGAGGACCACTTTCAGGGTCAGTGCTCTCCGGCTACAAGGGCCCAGGAGGTCAAAGTCATGTCAAGCCCTTATCTACTGGTCCATCTCTCTGAGCCTTTCCTAGCGAGTTTTAACCATCTTCTCCTCTGAAGACCACAGGAACTTACCCTCCGCTGTTCCCGAGGGCTGAGGGAGCAAAGGGAGGGTCATTGGGAGGCCCTTTCCTCAGAAGCCAGGAACTGACTACAACAGTAGCTGTAGCTGCGAGGATCCGACCCGTGCCTCAGTCATGGGATCAGATCTGGAGTATAGCATCTTAAACACAAAGCTAGTAGCCAGGCCGTGGTCACACACCTTTAGACCCAGCCAGGGCTACACAGAGAAACCCTGTCTCAAAACAAACTAACAAACAGAAAAAGCGATAGCATGCCTTTACTCCGCACTAGGGAGGCAGAGGGCAGGTGGGGCTCTGAATTCGAGACCAGCCTGGTCTACGCAGTGAGTTCCAGGACAGCCAGGACTACACAGAGAAACTCTGTCTTGGAAGAACCAAAATAAATAAATAAATAAATAAATAAATAATATGAAGCGAGTAAGCAGCTACATCTAAGACGCCCGGCATGTAGTGCTGGTGAGCCTCTGTGGCGGAGAAAGTTGAGGTTCAGAAATTAGATAGCTTGTTTAGCTCACAAAGCAACTGCGACGGCCTTGAGTTTAGTCTGTCACGCCTTTGTGCTCTGCTCTTTTTCATGATTATACTACAGTTTCAGAAATTAGGTATCGGTGTGTAAATAAAACATAAAGCTGTAATTATTTTATTTTAAGACAGGTCTTTATGTAGCTCTGGCTGTCCTGGAACTCACAGAGATCCTCCTGCCTCTGCTTCTGCTGGCTTTAAAAGAGTGTGCCACCATGCTGTATCTTTTTGGAATGTAATTTAAAAAGTTTGTATGGGTGTGGGCACATGTATGTGTGAGTGCCCACAGAACCCGGAAGAAGGCACCAGGCTCTCTGGATCTGGAATGACCTGGGGTGTGAGCTGCCAGATATGGGTGGTGGAAATCCAGTGCTCTGTGGTCTTAACCACTGGGCCCAGTTCTGCCTTTTTTTTTTTTTTTTTTTTTTTTAAGCCAATAATAAATCAGGTGTGGTGGTTTATGCCTGTAATTCCAGAGGCTAAGTCAGGAGGATTGTTGCAAGCTTGAAGCCAGCCTGGGCTATGCGGTGACTTCCAGGCCAATCTGAGCTACAGGGTGAGACCCTGCCAAGAAAAAAAAAAAAAAAAAGACTATCAATATAAAGAAATTATAAACAATTCTTGACATTTTGGTTGTAAGCCTAGCTTTCAACAGCTGCACCATCTCTCCAGGCCAACAATTCTAATCAAGAAGAAGAAGAAGAAGAAGAAAAAAAAAAGAACATAAATAAGCATTAGGGATGGGAAAGGGAAAGGGGGATTCACAGAGAAAGTTTTCTAAATTGTAAGACTATACTGCTTACAGTTTAATTGAATTTGGAAACCTGGACGAAACAGTGATTTTCTAGACAGTAGCTGAAAACCATACATGAGGGTTAGGGGTGGCGGTGCAGGTTGGCAATCCCAAAGAGTCACACACTCAGGTCTGGGATCTGAGGCTCGGGACACGCCACCACGCCACCACGCCCAGGTCCTTTGTCAAAGTTGTGGAGAGGACAGGAAGGGGCGGAATCTTCCCGGATCTTGGGAGCCGGATTCTCTGGCGAGCAGAGGCTGTCACCTTAGGGAGGTGGACCTCATTAGAGGGCTCCAGTCCCCGGGTCACACTCGGCACCCTCCGGACCCTCTAATTTGGCCACGATAAACCTCAATTTCCTTATCTCTATCTGATAAGAGAGCCCTGTCTTAAGGGTTGTTGTGTGGTTGTGAGGACTCACATAAAGTCCTCACGAGCAGCTGCTATCAGGAAAACAAGATTATACCCTCCTCTACTCAGCGCCAACGTTCTCAAACTCGTACCAGCTAATAAAGGCAAGCACTGCGCAGTAAACAGCCATGTGCCACGAGGTCTGGTCTAACAATGAAAGGCTGGTTCACCTTATGAGGTTTAGCAACATTGCTTGCTCCATCAATACTGGGCATGATTAGCCCATCGTAGGCTGAAAAAGCCTGTGATCAGTGCAAACAGCCATTACTAAGAAAAGCTGTTTCAAATGAACCCTTCCTCAAGGAATTAAAACATGTCTTTGTTTGTTTGTTTATGTTCTGTCTTCTTGAGACAAGGTTTCTCTGTGTAGTCCTGGCTGTCCTGGAACTCGAGTTGTAGACCAGGCTGGCCTCGAACTCACGGAGATCTGCCTGCCTCTGCCTCCTGGAGTGCTGGCATTACAGGCGTGTAACACCATGCCAGGCAACTTGAGGTGTTGTGAAACTAGGAATGGCGTGGGCTTTTGAAACCTCAAACCCCACCCCAAACAAGGCCACGCCTCCAAACCCTTCCAAAACTGTTCAGCAGCTGGGGAGCAAGCATTCAAACATGTGAGCCTGTGGGGCCTGTTCTCATTCGGAATCCCGCTGCAGTGACTGCTGGGCTGGTGTGATTTGAAGGGCTCACGTTCCCCGTGGCGGTACCTGATTCATGTCTCTAGATAACATCTCGGCTGTATTTGTTGATGTGTGAACCCTCATTACTCGCCCTATCTCATCTTGAACCTCTTCCTAATGTCTCGACCTGTTTTCTCCCAGAGGCCTCTGGGCACGTACCCAGATGAGCACTTCACAGAGGAGGCCCCACGGCAAAGCATTGCAGCCTTCCAGAACTGCCTGGCACAGATCTCAAGGGACATCAGGGAACGAAACCAGAGCCTGGCACTACCCTATGCCTACTTAGACCCTCCACTCATCGAGAACAGTGTTTCCATCTAAGGCCCACTGTAAACCATCCCAGAGGAAAGGAAGAAGTTCCAGCTTGGGCCTTCCAGTTCCTTCCATCCTCTCCATCCTCAGTCTGAACCGTCTCCCCTGCCCACGGGACCAAGATGGCCTTGACGTTATATAAATGAGCAGTGTTTAAGTGAAAGCCGCTAACTGAAATCAAATGCACAATAGCCCCCTTAAAAAGGAACCCCTTTCCTCGCCTTCCTCCCACACAGGGAGGCCGGGCCTGAGTGAGCCCCGCTTCCACACCGGCCTTAAGCCCACCCATCGTTCCGGGGTGACTTGGAGAGCTCTTTCTCCAAGTCCAGGACACCTACATCCAGCTTCCGTTTTTAAACTGGAGTGGAAGGGCTGTGTGCCGCTCCCCTTTGCTCCGGTATTTTAAGGGGAGGGAGAGAACCCCAGCCCAGTTCACCTGGGTGTAGGTACAGTTTCTGAGCCGGAGCTTTGGCCTGGGCGTGTGTGCAGGCTCTCCCCGGCTCTCCCCCGCCCGCCCGCTCTCCTATTGTTCGTTTTTGTCTTTGAGCCCAGTGACTTCAATAAAAGCTGACATATTTGGCTCCCATTTCCTTTTGTTTTGATGATGGTGATGATGATGGCGTGGGGTGTACTGACGTAGGGGGTGCAGAAGAGCAAAGGTGAGTCCGTGGGCCATCTGTTAGGAGACAGGCACCTTCTTAGCTCACTCTCGTTCCTTTACCTCCTGGAGTGAGTCCTCAGGGAGGGAAGGACTAGCTGGACCCAAACGATTGGCAGGGAGAAACTAGGCATTTTGCAAAGCCTCCGACCCCAGGTTCCGGGCCTGGCGCTGTTGTTGCTGCTCCTGAAACCCAGCTCTGCTCCCGGACACAGACCGAAAGCATCGCTGGCCCTCTTGCGCATGCGTGGAGCCACAGGCACCACCTTGGCTGAGTTACCTGCAGAAGTGTTATCTCCAGGCTTCGTGGAGACAGTCCAGAATCCTCTGCTTCTGTATCCCAGAAGCTGAAGTTACAGTGACAATGACACCCACCGGGGTGTCTGAGGAACTCGGAGAGGCGCTGCTGACGAGCTGGATGTCGCTGAGGCTGTTGAAATTTGTGGGATTTTTTTGTTATTGTGGCATAATCTAGCTAGCCTCCCCTGCTTTCTCCCTTTCTGTCACATAGCACTTATTTATTCATTTATTTGGTTTTTCTAGACAGGGTCTCTCTGTGTAGCCTTGGCTGTCCTGGAACTCGCTCCGTAGACCAGGCTGGCCTCAAACTCACAGAGCTTCCCCTGCCTCTGCCTCCCCCGCGCTGGGATTAAAGGCGAGAGCCGCTACAGCCCAGCCCACATAGTCTTTAAGAACAAAGATTCGTGGCCTCAATCAGCGGTCCACAGCTCTCTCTGGCTGCTGCTCATCTTCTG
Organism: Rhombomys opimus; assembly: GCA_010120015.1. Lineage (NCBI taxonomy): Eukaryota > Metazoa > Chordata > Mammalia > Rodentia > Muridae > Rhombomys > Rhombomys opimus. The sequence goes on along the minus strand of REGO01000222.1, from coordinate 851,782 downwards.
TTTCCTGTTTTGTCAGACTCAGATCCCGCCGACCTTACTGTCTGCACGCCCCCTCCCCTCTCAACAGAGTCTTGCCGTGTAGCCCATGCTGGCCTCAAACCTCCAGTCATCACGCATCTGTTCCAGGTCCTGGCACGTGGCCCCACTGGTGCCTCGTGCCACTGGGGAGGGGACCTGCCGCCCTGTGGCTTGGCATCACAGGCGTGCTCTCTCACGCCTGACTCTTCGCTGCCTCCTGAGTCACCGTCTGCTCCTGACCAAGCCCTGGTGACCGGCTCTCTCTGACTGGAGTTGTAATGTCTTTGAACGGTGGCAGGAGGGGCTGTTTCTCTCTTCCCACGCCGCTGGTGACAGGGGAGTCAATGTTAGAGTCAGAATAATTAGTGGCAGCTCTGTGTCCTCTGCAGCGCCTTCTGCGGCCCAGCGCGTCGGGACGCTGCGCAGGGTCTCTTGGCTTCACCCCACATCATTATCAGCTTCAGTCAGTGACGACCCTTCAGCCGCACTGAGAATTTCAAATAGGGGCCGCCTTACAGAGGCGGGAAAGTGCACTGTCCGCACCCCTCCCCATTTGCTGTCCCAGAATCAGCGCAGTCAAACAAGCTCCTTGTTCCATTGGTGTGTGAGTGTGTGTGTGTGTGTGTGTGTGTCTGTGTGTGTGAGTGTGTGTGAGAGTGTATGTGTGAGCTGTGTGAGTGTGTGTGAGAGTGTATATGTGAGCTGTGTGAGTGTGTGTCTGTGTGTATGGGTGTGTGTGTGTGAGAGTGTGTGTGAGAGTGTGTGTGTGTATGAGTGTGTGTGAGAGTGTGTATGTGTGAGCTGTGTGTGTGTGTGTGTGTGTGTATGGGTGTGTGTATGTGTGTGTATGGGTGTGTGTGGGTGTGTGTGTGAGTATGTGTGTGTGTGTGTGTATGTGTGTGAGAGTGTGTGTGTGTATGAGTGTGTGTGAGAGTGTGTATGTGTGAGCTGTGTGTGTGTATGGGTGTGTGTATGTGTGTGTATGGGTGTGTGTGGGTGTGTGTGTGAGTGTGTGTGTGTGAGAGAGTGTGTATGTGTGAGCTGTGTGTGTGTGTGTGTATGGGTGTGTGTGGGTATGTATGTGAGTATGTGTGTGAGAGTGTGTGTGTGTGTGAGAGTGTGTATGTATGAGTGTGTGAGTGTGTGTGTGTGTGTGTTGATGCTCATGAACTGTGCCAAAGACTGGATTGTCTCTTTCTGGTTCTGGAAGAGTGGAACCCCCATGCCACTGCACAGCAGAGGTGTTTGGGGGATATTCTGTCTGAAGAGCCCAGTGACTTAACTCTAACCACCATGTTTTTGTCTTGCTTTAGCACTCAGGAGTTCTGGGGGTGCCCTCTTATGGCCAGCTGAGCTGCGATGGAAAGGGGGACCCCCTTAACCAGGGCTTTGATCAGGCCACTGCCCGGGCAGCTGTCTCCCCAAAGATGAATGCTCCTTGTAAGGCGCAAATCACCCTGGAAAATGCTCCCAAGCAGGAGAGGGAGGGACCAGGGTGGACCTCTGGAATCTGGTCTTTTCAGAAAGCCAGCTTTGGAGGAGATTTATTGGGAAGACACACCCAGCTGCGTGGAGGACCTCTGCCCTGCCTCCGCAGAAGAGGAGAAGCAGGGCAGAGGCCCAGCCTTGTCCTGCACCTCCATCTAATGGGCTTCTTCCGGCACACAGACTCCGCCATGCTTTCCCGTCAGCCGAAAAGGCTAATTGTCACAGTAAGACACATGCCATTCTCCTCCTCGCCAGCCTCTGGCAAGTTTCCCACTCCAGAGGTCCAAGTCTGCCAGACAAATGGGAGTCGGAAGAAGCCCTGGAAAGTCCCTCCCCGGCCAGGCGTTTTAGGATCTGCTTGACTCATGACTGTCTCCCTGCCTTTGCTCTGAATTCCCCCGGGCTGACGCCTGCTTTCGGGTGGCAGAGAGATGGGCAAAACCCACCCCGACAGGGGAGTCCTTCAGAGGTCGGCAAAGGCGGTCGTCACTGGACGGCTGGCTCTGGTGTGACTGGTAGGGGGGCATGAGAGGTGGCCAGCGACGTCTCCCAAGCAGGTGGCACCGGAAATGAGACCTAGAAGGTAAAGGATAGCAAAACAAGAACCACTCTCAGAACAGTTTGGGGAGAGGTGTTACAAATCAAGGATGCATGTTCTGGGGACAGAGAGGAGGCCAATGCAGCAAGACGTCATAACGCCCACCTCCCATACGGGTCACTGGGTTTGATCAGAAGGAGGGTGCTTTTTAAGCGAGAGACTAATTTGACTCAGTTTTGTTCTCTGTGGCCCAGGGGTTGTCGCCAACCTTTCAGGCTTGGGTGGGGCGAGGTCGGGTGGGGGTGCCCCAAGAGTGAGGATGCAGCTCCTGGGGGAGGTGGGTGTCGGGAGCCTCCACTGCAAACCTGCGTCTATCCCAGGCCTCTCACGTTTGCGGTCCCACCCCGGTCCAGGAGAACCAGTTCTTCAGCGAGCGCCTCCCCGAGTTATGTGTGCCTCTGAGTTTGGGTCACAGCTGGGAGCGTCCACCGCATCCTTCCGCCTCATCCAATCCGAGTCCCCGGTTCCAGTCCTGGCCCCACGGTCCTGGCCCCACGCATGCTCTCACCCATCTCTGTCTTTTTTTCTCCTGAGGAATATAAGCTCCACCCGAGGCTTGATGCTGGAGAAACCCAGAGTAGTCAGTTCAGCTTTTGAGGTTAATGGGCTGGCTTATAGGGCTTTATTTATTTATTTATTTATTTATTTATTTATTTATTTATGAGACAGGGTCTTTCTGGGTAGACCAGGCTGGCCTAGGGTTCGGAGATCCATCTGCCTCTGAGAGCTGGGATTACAGGCGTGGGCCACCGCCTCACATTCCTTCTCCCTCCCAAGCCTCTCCTCAGGTGCCCGTGCCTCCTCACTCTCGCACATCCTCTTACTACTGGATTAGTTGGGCCTCTTACCCTCAATGCCCCACATTCTGGAATCCCAAGGGGCCTGGGATGATATTTCCCAAGTCCTGGAGTCTCAATTTATCCCTCCCAGCACCCTCGTTAGCAGCCCCCTGGAGGCATAGTCTCCAGGGTAAGGCGTGGCTGGAAAGCAGGAGGCTAGGAAAGTTTGCATGGATTGTTCTGGAGATGCAAATTTGCATATTCAGGTTCTCAGCGTCCAGAGTCATGAGGGTGGCTGAGCCAGCCCTGAAGGGTGGGCCAGACTGGCCAGACAGCTCCTTTCCTCAGCCCAGATGGCCTCGTGCCTAGGGGGCGAGACAGCCTGTCAGTCACCCAGAAGTTGGGCTATGACCTTCATCTTCAGCATTCTATCCTCTCCTTCTTCTTGGCTTTCAAGACAGGGTTTCTCTCTGTAGCCCTGCCTGTCCTGGAACTTACTGTGTAGAAACAGGCTGTCTTCAACTCAGAGATGCCCCCCCCCGCCTCTGCCTCCTGAGTGGTGGGACTGAAGGCCTGAGTGAGCCGTCATCACCCAGAGAGCATCCTCTTACTGCTAATCCACCCAATGGTCGTGTTTCGGGGCAGGAAAGATAGCCCAGTGGTTAAGAGTGTGGACTGTTCTCCCAGAGGACTTGAGTTTAAGTCCCGGCACCCGTGTCAGATGTTTCATAACCACCTGTGCCTGGTGCATCCAACGCCCCAGGCTTCAGAGGAACCCCTCATGATTAAAACCAAATAAGACTTTAAAAAAAATACAAAGACTCGTGTTTCAAGAGTCTCCTTGACATCAGGAACTGTGTCAGGGGATGGGAGAAATCCGAATCGAACAAATTGCAGACTGCATAGTCAAGTAGAGCAGGTGGACACAAAGCAAAGCCTGACCATAGTGGCGAGGGCCGTTTACAGTTAAGTTTAGCCTTCCTTAGCAAAGCCCCAGGTTTGCTTGTCTGCCTGTTGGTCTGTTCTTTGTGCTGGGGTCAAATCCAGAGCTTGGGCCCCCACCCCCTGTACTTCAAGTCCTCCTTCCCCGACTTATTTTTTCCCCCTCAACACTCACTACCACTTAGCATCATTAAACTTCTTCGGCTGTTATGTAATGTTACCTGTTCTCCTCATTAGAATGTGAGTTCTAGTGTTTGTTTTGGTTACACTATGTTCTCCAAGCTGGGTACAGAGCTGGGCATTCAGCAGGGCTGGTGAATGAAGAAAATGCGCACGGTATTATCCCAAAGGCCAGGGGAAAGATGCTGCCAGGCTTGCTGAGGCACGGAGGGGAGCACTGGGTGACATAAGCAGATTTGAGTCATGAAAAAGTCATTTCCATTCCTGGCCCCGACCACATTCCTGTTTCTAAACTAACCCTGAATTGCAGTCCCAGCCCCTTCCCTCTTCCAATCCGGAACTACTGGTGCCTGCTCTCTGTCTCAGACTCGGACTCTTTGTCCCTAAGTTGGCATGGTCACTGTGTAACCTTCCCTGATGGTGACAGGAGGGTGCCACCAGAGACGAAACCAGAACTGCTATTTCCTGGTTGGCAGGCGCAGCCCCAGGAGGTGGACCGGAAGAGGCCAGTTCCAGAAGACCTGGACGTGACTCTCTCCTCACTCTCCCTGGGTCCCTGGGTCTCAGTATCTGGTGGGAACAGGAGTCCCGTCTTCTCCCATTGCTGCTTCTCCTCTCTGCTCAGACCCCTGCCCCTTAACCCCAGGGCGCCACCTGTCGCCAGTTCTTTTCCGCTCCAGCTGCTATGATTTCATCAGAAGGTAGCCCTGGCTCCCTGGTCCAGATGTATTTTCTCCAGATCATTTAATATCCAAAAGTACACGGAAGGAATAAGCTTGCTGGTCCTGTCCTCCTCTTGGACGTTGACCCCTTGAGTCTGTGGTGTTTGGAAGAGCATGCTGTGCCTGTGAGAGAAAGAGGGAGGTCGAGGATGGCCAGTTCCTGACCAAACTCAGTCCTTATTGGCTCCTAACTCTCACTCCAGCTCTTTCTAGCTTTATTTTTTTTCTTTAAATTGAAATGCATGTATGTACATGTATGTGAGAGTGTGTGCCATACCTCTACATGTATGGGGGTCAGCGGCCAGCTTTCGTAAGTCACTTCTTTCCTCGGGCCACGTGAGTGTGGGGACATTAGACTTACAGGTGAACCCACCAACCTCTGAACTGTGCGCTCTCAGAACTCAGGCGTGAACCATCATAACCAGCACATTCTTTCCATTTTTTAAAAAACAACTTATTTAATTTTGTTTTATGTGCATTGATATGAGGGTGTCAGACCACCTGGAACTGCTTACGGACAGTTGTGAGCTGCCATGTAAGTGCTGGGAGTTGAACCCGAGTCCCTTGGAAGGACAGACAGTATTCTTAACCACTGAGCCATCTCTCCAGCCCTCTTTCTGTGTTTTTTAGACTTCCTTGGTAAGGGTATTTTTATTTTTATTTATTTTTTTATTTTTTTACAAAATTAACAGCATAGATGTAGTAAAAATACACCAAGTGCGCCGTGTATGAGCCAGGTCAGCTGAGAGAACATTCTAGCTGCCTACATGGCTTCCCCATTCTGAAAGTACTCACGAGTCTGAACTGTGTAAAAGCTCTGGTCTGTTCTGGAACTTTGGATCAACAGAGTAAGAAAGAATTCCGGGTCTGACTGGATGGCATCTCTGGCTCCACACCATCTCTAGGGCATTCATCTACAAAAGATCTTAATCTGTCAGCATGACCTAGCAGTTAAAGCTGCTCTTCCGGAGGACTGGGATTGGAGTCCCAGCGCCTGCATGGTGGCTCACAGCCTTCTATAACTCCAGTCCAGGAGCTCTACTGCCACCTACAGCCTCTGCAGGCACCTGGCACCAAGGTGCTGCACAGCCACTTTAAGAACTTTAAAAACAACTTAGCTCTTTTATTTATTTATTAAGATGGCACTCTCCCTGAGTGTGGCTCGGGCTTTAGAGGCTCCTGTCTCAGCATCCCAAGTAGCTGGAATTGGAGATGTGCACTACCATGCCTGAATTGAGCCTGAGTTTTCTTTTTGGGGTTTAGGAATTGAAGCCAGTGTCTCCGGCATCCTCTGCAAGTTCTCCAACCGCTGAGCAGCATTCCAGCCCCTTGGATTCCTTCTCCTGCCTCAACTTTTCGCTCGGCTGTCCTCTAATAAGTGTATTCAACATTGGTCTCTCTTAAGCAGATGCTGGCTGGAAAGGAAGCAACAGATACCCGCTTCCAGCTTCAAATTCTCTCATCCCTGTAGCTGTCTAGGGCGTCACAAATCCCCTGCTGTCTTTAGTCCCTGGCTTCAGCATCCTTCCTGTACTGCAGATCCTGGGTTCTAATGCAAAAGCGGGAGCCCCTCTCCAGGATTCTGGACAGCACATCTGTAGCGCTCCTCAGGCCTCATCAAAGCAGGTCACTTTTGACTTTTGGTCAGGCTCAGCACGGGTGCCTGGCGCTGCAGCCAATGGGGGCGACCGGGAGGAAGGAGCTTATTAGTTTGATAAAGATCTGAAGGACCTGCCCCGCCCCCTCCCCCAACTTCCCTGGGGCCCTCGCTCAGCCCGGACAGCTCCCACACCGTGAAGGCTGCTTCAGCCGCAGCATCTTTCCCCCGCCCTCTCAGGGGCAGACCCAGCCCTGCCTGCGGTTCCTCCCCATCGGCTCCCAGAGGGCTCAAGCGCAGACTGAGGCTCACCGGCCAGTGGCCCGGCCTCACCCCACCTGCCCGGCTCACACGGCGAGGGCAGCAGCTGCTCCCGGCTCCAGAAGCATCCGAGTGACAGTGGGTCCCGCTGACGGCTCCACCGCGGATCTGACCCAGTCAACTCTTCCCTGCCTGGCTTTCCTTGCCTGCCCTGTTTCTAACCGTGTGGCCCCAGCTGTAGTGTACGGGATTGAGCCCTCTCTTGCCTCCTGAAGAGCGGCCATGGCCACCTACAAAGTCAAGGTGGCCACGGGCACTGACTTCTTCTCGGGGACACTGGACTCTATTTCACTGACCATCGTGGGGACCGAAGGAGAGAGCCACAAGCAGCTGTTGAACCACTTTGGGAGGGACTTTGCCACCGGGGCGGTAAGTGTGTGTGTGTGTGTGTGTGTGTGTGTGTGTGTGTGTGTGACCCAGGACGGATGGAGGCTCAGGATGAAGGGAGGTGCTGGACACAGACAGAGCTGGGCCAGGGGAGTGGAGAACCAGGAGAATCTTTGATGCTGTGGGCTTCCTATCTCTCCCTCTTACCTATTCATCTTCTCAGCTCTCTCTTCTCTCATCCCTTCTAACCGATACCTTCTCCCCCTCCTTTCCCTTTCTCCCTCTCTGCTTTCTGAGCTCATCCTCTTCTCTCAGCTCTCTTCCACTCCTTAAGGTCCTGTCCATTTTCACCCCTTTCCATCACCTCTCTCCCATTCTTACTCACTCTTTCTCAGCTGAGTTGCATCACAACTGGCTTCCATTGCATTGGAAGCCCTGTGCCTACAAATGGCATCCAACCAGCCTGGCCAGTGGGGACCTGCTTCTACCTGATGGAAGCCACTCTTTGTGATTTTGATAGACATCTGCTCCTCTGTGACCTGAATAGCCTCCTCCAACTGCGTGGCCGCTTCTGAATTCTTACATCTTCCTTGAGAAGGGGGAGAAGGGCCTGGAGGGACCCCATGTTCCAACTCTAGGACTGTGGAATGTTAGGAAGTCCTGGGCTTTGACTTCTCTTTACATGGTCAGGCTCGGCGGCTGGGGGCATGATCTGAGGATGGGGAAGGATAGCAAAGGCTGGGGTTCTTTCCCCGCCTAGATGGGCCCAGCAGAGGGCAGCCAAGTTAGAGAGTTCTCTTTACCCTTGCTCTTGTGCACGCCAGTCAGGAGGAGAGTGCTGCTGAGCGAGCAGGGCCGAGGTGAAGGGCGAGCCTGGTGGCACGGGTCAAACCTCGGCCGCCGTGTTTTGCGCAGGTGGATGAGTACACCGTGCAGTGCTCTCAGGACCTGGGGGAGCTCATCATCATCCGTCTGCACAAGGAGCCCCACTCCTTCCTGCCCAAGGACCCCTGGTACTGCAACTACGTGCAGATCTGTGCTCCCAGCTGCCGAGTCTACCACTTCCCAGCTTACCAGTGGATGGACGGCTATGAGACTCTCTCCCTCCGGGAGGCCACAGGTGAGCCGGCCCCAAGCGCCCTGCCCGTGCGCGGTGAGTCGCCTCACTCTGGCCCAGCCGCTCCAGGTTGTCCTTCCAGGATCCTATCGAGCCAATCAGGCGCTAGGAACTCCAGGGATCTCCTGCCAGCCTCGGCCACTGCTGATGCTCTGGGCCCAGCGTGGGGCCACACCCTGGAGGAAGCCTGTGAGGCCGGGGACCTGGAGGAAGCTAAGCCTGTGAGGCCAGGGACCACGGGCAGCATCGTGCAGAGGACTGCACCCCCAGATCACCCTTCCTCTCTGCTTCACGCCTTGACTCCCATCGGCTGCCTGGTGTGCTACAATGACCTCTGCCACTCTCTAGAGCAGGATTCTGTCTCTACAGCAGGGCCCTCCATTGCTCCAGTGGGATCTGAGTTCTACTCAGAAGCTAGTTTCTTAGCTCTCCAGCTCACCGAGGCATTGCTTATGGGTTTATTGTTTGCTTGTTTGTGAAAGGGTCTCTCTCTATACGGCTGGCCGTCCTGGAGCTTGCAGAGGTCCTCCCGCCTCTGCCTCCTGAGTGCTGGGATTAAAGACGTGCGCTTCCACGCCACACCAAGCCCTGTGTACGACACTGACGCCTTTTTTCTTTGTGTGTGTGTGTGGCCGTGGAAGTCAAAGGACAATTTGTGGCAGTTGGCTCTCTCTTTCTACTCTGTGACTTTTCTTTGTTTCGTTTTGTTTTTGTTTTTCAAGACAGGACTTCTTTATGTAACAGAGCCCTGGTTGTCCTGGACTTGCTTTGTAGATCAGGCTGGCCTTGAACTCAAAGAGATCTGCTTGCTTCTGCCTCCCCAGTGCTAGGACAAAAGGTGTGTGCTACCACTCAGTTTCCAGGTGAATCTTGGTGATCAAATTCCATCATCTGGCTTGGCAGAAAGGGCCCACATCCATGCAACCAATCTCTCGCTCTCTCTTTTGAGATAGGTTTTTTTTTTTCTTTTTTTCTGTGTAGCCTTTGCTGTCCTAGAACTTGCTTTGTAGACCAGGCTGGCCACAAACTCAGAGATCTGCCTGCCTCTGCCTCCTAAGTGCTAGGATTAAAGACGTGTGCCACCAACCAATCCCATTGGGCCGATTTTCCTTCTTTTGTGGTACTAGAGATTTGAACTTAGGGCTTTATGCATGGCAGGTGAGCACTTTACAACTGAGCTATAGTCTTAGTGGTTTCCTAGCTGACCACACACACACACACACACACACACACACACGAACCATTATGCTGCTCCAAAGGACTCTGCTACCCCAGTGAGACACCTTAATTTCCTCACAGGGTTCATTGCTTCCCCAAAGGCCTCCTCTGCCCAGCAAGGGTGCGCCCTGCTTCCACAGGAGACGCTGCTATTCATGCAGGCTTCCGGGCTTCTCCTGGATGAGGGGATGACAGACCCGTAGCATAGCAATGCTGCCTTGCTTTTGGGGGGCGGCGTGGTGGCTCCTAAGGGAGAAAGAAAGGACCTGAATGTCTTTGCCACACATAGCCTTCACCTGGCCGCTTGAGAGCTTTCTAAGTGTGGCTGTGGGCATGGCCACACTTGAGTGTCTCCCTAAGCGGCGAGGGGAGCAGCGAGGATGCTGGAGTCTGGAGCCCCGCCCTCTCCGTAAACGACTACCCATTCGATTCCCTGCGCTAGAATATTCTCCTTGGAGGAGGGAGTGGGGCCCGAGCCAAGGGAAAAGGAGAGGCTGAGGCTGAGGAGGCGGGTCTAGGGGAGGGTAAGGATGTCATCATGAGAGACACGGGGGACACCGGGGACCTCCCCGTGGTGATCGGTCTGTGTGGCATGGAAGGGGACTGGCAGGAGACAGGCAGGTGACACCAGCTGGCTAGGCAAGAATGGGTTTGGGTGGGGTGGCTGCCACGCAGCGCCAGGGCAGGGAGACGTGACTCATCTGCTGGGCCTCGAAGGAGTGAGGTTCCCGCCCTGGGATGGAACCAAGTTGGGGATCTGGGTTTCGCAACTCCAGGGGGCACCATTCCCAGAGTGCAACAGGAGGACCCCAGGCATGCAGAAGTCAGATGAGTACAGTAAGGTGAGGGCCTGAGAGAAACGGTGGGCCGGGGCTGTCCTGATGGGCACGCGCCAGCCTGGAGGGAGATGGCTGCCATTTCCTCTCTATCTCAGTCATTCATTTTCCAGACATCTGGGCACGTTTCTGTATTCTTCTAAGTGTTGGCACCTTCGTTTGTAAAATGATCGAACAGCAGAGCCTATTGCATGAGAGGATCTAGTGATGTAACACCTAAGGGGAACCAAAAAAAAAAAAAAAAAAAGGCTCAGTTACTGGTGTTGGGGGGAGGGGCTGCCTTGGACCAGATCAGAGCTCAGCTGCCTTTTCCCCATGTAATGTCATTTCCCCCTTGTAAAATGGACAAGACGGGACAGTGTCTAGTTGAAGTTGCTAGGGCCAGAGGTATTGTGAAATTTAGATTTTTCTTTAGAAGCTACATACATGTATATGCTCCTGTGCGTGTATATATACCTCTATATGTATAATAGAGGGACACGTACTTTTTTTTTGAAATATCTCTTTATTTTTGTTTTATGATTATGGTTGTTTTCCCTGCATATAATGTCTACGCATGACATGCATGCCTGGTGCCCAAACAGGCCAGAAGACAGTATCCTATGGGTGCTGGAGGCCAAACCTGGGACCTCTGCAGGAAGAGAAAGCTCACTTAACCTCTGCGCCATCTCTTCAGCCTCAGATACTTACATTAAAAAAAAATATTTATATTTCTATCTACAGGTTGGGCATTTCTTACCTGAAATGGTTGGGAGAAAAGTATTTTGGATTTTAAAAAATTATTTGCATATATTTGCTAACTCGGAAAAGGCTCATGTCTAAATATCAGATGTCTTTACGTTAACTTATACCTTCTACACATAGGCTGAAGGTGTTTATACAACATTTTAGCATACCTGCATTTTTTTACCGTGGCACGAGGCCATGGGGTGGAATTTTCCGCTTGTAGCATCCTATTGGCAGAGAGGAAATTTTAGATATAGCCACACATGAAGTTTTAGATGTTGAAGAATTTGGATTCATAGACTAGAAATGTGTCACACACACACACACACACGCGTGCGTGCGCGCGCGCACACACACACACACGCACGCGCACACACACATGCACCTTATGTGAAATTTCTATCGCTAGGGTATTCCTAGTGCTACACACGCTCTTCTTTCTAATGGACATAGTCACGTGAGGTGAGTTAAAGACAGACTGTACATAGCCAGGTATAGTGGTGCGCACTGCAGCCCTCGATGAGGCAAGAAAGACCTTGAATTCAGAGCAGCCTGGAACACGCACGGAAATCCTGTCACACACAAACAGAGCCTGCATGTAGCTTCAGGTGAATTCAGAACCCAGCCAATGAGTTTGTCGTGAAACAAACTTGATCTCTGCAGACTTCCGGGTTTGGGTTGGTGGAGAGGGTGATTCGCCCGTCTCGTTAGGCTGTTCTCGTGCACGTTAGATTATTACTGTAAATGCAGTGTGTTAGAAAGCGCCGTCTTCGTGAACTCGCCCGCGCTACTGGCTCTCACTATCTCAGTGGGTCTAGAAGAGGGCCTCGTGGAGGACTGAGGGTAGAGCAGGGGAGAGGTTGGCGCTTGAGCCTCCCCCCACCCCCCCGGGGCCTCCTCTCACTACAGGAAAGACAGCAGCAGACGACACACTCCCCATACTTTTGGAACACAGACGAGAAGAGATCAGAGCCAAGAAGGACTTCTACCAGTGAGTGGCAGGGTGGAAGGGCCCGGGGAGGTCCAGGGTCTGGTGGCTCTGGGTGGCCCTGCCCTTCCTGGCGTGGCGCCTCGTGTCGGCCCACGAGCTTGGTCTCTCCGCAGCTGGCGGGTCTTCGTTCCTGGCCTCCCCAACTACGTGGACATCCCCAGTTATCACCCTCCTGCCCGGCGGTGCCGCAACAGAAACCGGCCTGAGTAAGGACCAGAGGCTGCCCCGCCCCCTCCCACGACCCCGCCTCTCCCCGCCCCCTC
>REGO01000222.1:817754-839339 GCA_010120015.1 Rhombomys opimus | reverse complement strand
CCACGGCCCCGCCCCCACGGCCCCGCCCCCCGGACAGCGGTGCCAGGCTCCAGCCCTTCTCTTCTCCCTCAGGTGGAATGGTTACATTCCGGGCTTCCCGATTCTCATCAACATCAAGGCCACCAGGTTCTTAAACCTGAATCTCCGTTTCTCCTTCCTCAAGACCGCCTCCTTCTTCTACCGCCTGGGGCCGATGTGAGTGTGCAAGAGTGAGGGTGCTTGCGAGGCTGCCCTCCCCGCCTAGCCTCCTTCAGGGTGGCTTCAGGTCACAGAGGCTGGGGGAGCTGGAAACCAGGGCAGAAAGCCTGATACTCCTCGCAGACCTAGAGACAAAAAGACCCTGAGACATGGGATCTTGAGTCCCGGGGACCCCAGTGAGTAGGCGAACCCCATCGTTTTCCTGTGTACCCTGCGCCCCTTTGACGCCGCTCCTCCATTCTACCTTCCAGGGCTCTGGCCTTCAAGCTGCGCGGCCTGGTGGATCGCAAGCGGTCCTGGAAGAGACTAAAGGACATCAGGAATATCTTCCCTGCTACCAAGTCTGTCGTCTCTGGTATGGGCTGGAGCATCCCGATAGAACACAACGCAGCCAAGCGGTCCCGGGGGCAGGAGGCACCCCTCCCCGGGGGTCAGTGGGCTCCAGTGGGAGCAACTAAAGGGTCATTTGAGAACGGCAGGCACATCCTTTCTGAGGCTTCTTGAAAATCATCATCCTGTGTCCCTCCGGCCATTTCAAGATAGCTCGATGGCCACCGTTATGTCCCCCCACCCCCGAGAGAGGGCTGGTCTCACTGTGGCACCCCCGCACTGTCCCCAGAGTACGTGGCCGAGCACTGGAGAGAGGACTGCTTCTTCGGGTACCAGTACCTCAACGGCCTCAACCCCGGCCTGATCCGAAGATGCACGAAGATCCCGGACAAATTCCCGGTTACGGATGAAATGGTGGCCCCATTCCTGGAGGAGGGGACATGCCTGCAAGCAGAGCTGGAGGTGAGGCCCTCTCTGGCTACCCTGGGCGTTCTCCCTGCATTCCGCTCAGGCATCTCTCGGCCTCTCCATCAACAAGGCCCACTGCGTCTCGCCCACGCCTGCATCCCCCTCCCCACCCCCACCCAGCCACGGCGCCCTCCTGGGGCGTGGGTGCCGTCCCTGAGCAAGCTCGCCCACTGTGCCCTCCAGAAGGGGAACATCTACCTGGCAGACTACCGCATCCTGGAGGGCATCCCCACCGTGGAGCTCAACGGGCAGCAGCAGCACCACTGCGCCCCCATCTGCCTGCTGTACTTTAACCCGGAGGGCAACATGATGCCCATTGCCATCCAGGTACCTAGGGGAGGCAGGAGGGGGGCTGCCGCGCAGGCCTGGCGCGCTGGTGTCCCTCTGTAAGCCCCGTGCCTGTACGTGGGCAGGTGCGTGTCCATGTCAGCTTGTGTGCGTGTGTAAAGTCCTGTGTCCAACCTGTGTCTGCGTCCGAGAGCATGCCCTGTTGCGCGCACGCGCGGCCACGTGGAGCCTGGGGCTGCGAACCCGTCTCTTTACGTGTGCATATCTAGGTGTTGCCATTAGATTTGGTGCCTGAACACGAATTTGGGGCCGTGAGTGTGTGCACAGAGATGGCCACATGTGTGTGGGCCAGGGGGTTGGAGCTTGGCTTGTTGGCATCATTCAGCCTCTGCTGCAGTACTGAGGGGTTGGGCTCAGCAGCCTCCTCGCAGTCTAGTCCGGCCGGACAAGAAACTGAGGGGCTCCTTCCTCACGGATCCTCACACGGGTGTTTGTGAATTAGAAAAAGGCTCTCCTCTGGAGGTGCCAGCCAACCCCTGATGAGCTGGCTGCTAAGTGCAACACTATAGGCCAGAGTTCAAGGATAGCTTCCCCTTCCTCCCAAGCCCAGAGGCTGGGCACCCTTGATCTTGTACAGGGTCTGACCTGCTGGCTGTGGACATTGTGGATTATCAGAGGGAGTTTCTAGGCCGGCAGGCCAGCACGCCGGCACCCCTCCTCCTGCTGTTGCCTTTCCTCCTTCTCCTCCTCTTCTTCTATCTCTCCTCCTCCCCATCCCTGTCCTTTCCTCCCCCTCCTCTTCCTTCAGCCGGAGCTTACTGTCTAGTCCCGGTTGGACTAGAACTCACTATTTAGATTAGGCTGCCTGGGACCTCACAGAGCTCCCTCTGCCTCCAGAGTACCACCATGCTGGCCAGAGCTGCTGCTTCTTTTTCTTCCTCCTCCTCTTCTTTCCCTTCCTCCTCCTCGTTGTCCTCATCTTCCTCCTCCTCATTCTTGACAGGGTTTCTCTGTGTAGCACTATCTGTTCTAGAACTTGTTCTGCATACCTGGCTGTCCTCGAACTCATAGAGCTGCCTGGTAGACAGACAGGCCCAGGAAGATACTTCAGGCCCAGGGCGCAACGAGAACGAGTGCCGGGAGGGAAGAAGGACCCTGGGATGCTCGAAAGACGGAGGGGCTGGAGTTCAGAATGCTTTTGCTTCCTTCCCTCACGGCCTCCCTGTCCCCCCAGCTCAGCCAGACCCCTGGCCCTGACTGTCCCATCTTCCTGCCTAACGACTCCGAGTGGGACTGGCTGCTGGCGAAAACGTGGGTGCGCTACGCCGAGTTCTACAGCCACGAGGCCATCGCACACCTGCTGGAGAGCCACCTCATCGGGGAAGCCTTCTGCCTGGCCCTCCTGAGGAATCTGCCCATGTGCCACCCCCTCTACAAGGTACAGGTTTTGGGGAAGGGGGTCTTCAAAGCTCTGTGGGCGGGGGGGGTCCGGTGAGCCCGGGGAGGATCTGGGGATCCCGAAAGAGGGCTTCCCAAAGTGAGGGGTGCCGAGGCCCCGGGCGCAGTCTCAGCCCTCCTCGCCGCTCTGCTTGCCTTCCCGCGCAGCTCCTCATTCCTCACACCCGGTACAACGTGCAGATCAACAGCATTGGGAGGGCGCTCCTTCTCAACAAGGGCGGCCTCTCTGCCCGGGTAAGACCCTTGCCCCGGACTCCAACAAGACACCCTGGCCTTTGCAGTTAGCCTCAGAGCAGGACCCCCACTTGCTCAAGACCTTGGGGTGGGGGAGGGACGGTACTTGAGTGGTGCCGTGTGGGGTGCAGCACCCCGGGACTCTGGGCGGGCTGGGTCGGGGTGCGTCCTGGAGGGGCTGAGAGGATGCAGCATTTGGAGAGCAGGCCCAGAGGGAGGCTCATGTCGTTCTCTCCTCCCTCAAGGCCATGTCCCTGGGCCTGGAGGGATTCGCGCAGGTGATGGTCCGGGCTCTGTCTGAGCTCACCTACAAGAGCCTCTGCATCCCCAATGACTTTGTGGAACGGGGAGTCCAGGACCTGCCCGGGTACTATTTCCGAGATGATAGCTTGGCGGTGTGGTACGCGATGGAAAGGTGAGGGGGGCAGCAGCAGGCGGTCCTCAGGTGGACGGCCGCCCGCGACGTTGGAGGGGTGTGGACTTTTAGCGACCCGGGCTTGGGGTTGTCCATCCCTCTGCTCCCTGGGCCTGATGGGCCTCATCATCCTTGCTTTGGCCTCTTGTCTGCCTCTGCTGGACAGGCCCCTCCGGGGCTCTGAGACAGATGTTTTGCGGGCCTCCCTAGGTGCTTCTGAGAATTGCTCTGAGGACCTCCTGGCCTTGTCCCTTACACTCTGCACCTGCCCCACAGACCGTGCCTCTGACAGGCTTGGGTGGCTCTGTGGCCAGCCGGAGCCGGCGTGACCCGGGGGCTGTGGGAGAAACTCTAAAGGGAGGCTCGTCCCCCGTACAGGTACGTGACGGAGATCGTCACTTATTACTACCCAAACGACGCTGCTGTGGAGAGCGACCCGGAGTTGCAGTGCTGGGTGCAGGAGATATTCAAGGAGTGCCTCCTGGGGCGCGAGAGCTCGGGTAGGCGGGGTCCAGGGGGGCCTGGGGCTGGGCGCGAGAGCTCAGGTAGGTGGGAGCCCAGCGGGGCCTGGGGCTGGGCGCGAGAGCTCGGGTAAGCGGGGAGAGGGGGGGACAGAGGGGCCTGGGGCTGGGCGCGAGAGCTCAGGTAGGCGGGGTCCAGGGGGGCCTGGGGCTGGGCGTGAGAGCTCAGGTAGGCGGGGTCCAGGGGGGCCTGGGGCTGGGCGTGAGAGCTCAGGTAGGCGGGAGCCCAGCGGGGCCTGGGGCTGAACCCAGCCACTGTCCCAGGATCCTCACAGGACGGGCAGCAGCTGGGGGCGGGGTGGTGGGAAGCCCGGCGGCCAGTCTGAGCTCCGGTGCTGGTCTGTCTCTTCGGAGGAGCCCCAGGCCTTCTTCCTAGAAGCGAGGTTATGGCGTTTTCAGTGAGAAAGGAGCTAGGTAGGGTTGGAGGTGGCAGGCGCCAGGGGAGGAGGGGAAAGCATCAGGAGGTCCTAACGCTTAGGGGCGCCCTCGGCAAATGCTTGGTGAGCGGATCTCCTGCGTGTGTGTGTGTGTGTGTGTGTGTGTGTGTGTGTGTGTGTGTATCTCTTGCGTGTGTGTGTGTGTGTGTGTGTGTGTGTGTGTGCGTGTGCTGGTGAACAGGTATTTCCTGAACCAGAGCAGTTTAGGGGAGCCTGAGGCAGGACTGAGGGATCTGGAAGCGCCCAAGGAGGCAGTTCACTCAGCTTGGAGTGGCGGATGCATGGTGGGAGTGGGGGTGAGGCCAGCTCGTGTCCTTCCCCGGAGGGGCACATGGAGACTGGGCTGCCGAGTGTAGCTGCCGGTGGAGAAACCAGAGGTGGCGGGAGGTGGGGGGGATCCGCAGCTGGAGCTGAGCGCGGAGGGCAGCGCACTCCGGCGGGGTGTGAGCTATCCTGGCTATCAGAGGGCTCGCTGCAAAAAGATCAGACTAAGGGTTAGAATACGAGCCCGGCGGATGGGCAGGACTTCGCGATGATTCGGTATGGAGGAGGGGCGTGGCGGGGGCTTAAGTAGGATGAGGGCTGTGGGGACGCGGAGAACTCCGGGTGAGCTCGGGGCTGGAAAGGACAGAACTCGGTCCCGAGCTGGGTTGGGGTGCGCTGACAGCAGAGGCCGAGCTGGGAGCAGAGGCGCCCCCCGCTGGCGCCGGGCCCGGTCCGGGCTGACGCGGCCCGGTGTGTCCGGTCCCCAGGCTTTCCCACGTGCCTGCGCACCGTCCCGGAGCTGATCGAGTACGTCACGATGGTCATGTACACCTGCTCTGCCAGGCATGCCGCCGTCAACACAGGCCAGGTACGTGCGCGCCGCCCTCCCAAACAGCGGGGCTCCACCCGCGAGCTAGCCCGCCGCCCCGGGCGCAGCCCCTGCTTGTCCAGCCTTCAAGCCCAGGGGCCCCGCAGCCCCGGCCCGGCCGCTCGCGCCACCCGCGCGCAGGCGCTCAGGGATACCAGCGCCACCGATCCGAACCGGGGCCTGCGGGGCAGGGTCCAAGCCGGCCGCCGGAGAGGGGCGCCCGGGTCTGGCCGGCGGGAACTGGGTGTCTTCTCACCCCCGCCTCTCCGCTCCAGCTGGAGTACACCTCTTGGATGCCCAACTTCCCGTCGTCCATGCGGAACCCGCCGATGCAGAGCAAGGGGCTGTCTACCCTGCAGACCTTCATGGACACCTTGCCGGACGTCAAGACCACGTGCATCGTGCTCTTGGTGCTCTGGACCCTCTGCCGAGAGCCGGACGACAGGGTGCGGGGGCTTCGAGCATCGGCAGGGCTGGCCGCGGCGGCTGAGGGTGTCGGGGGCGGAGAGCGGGAGGCGGGGTGGGGGGCCTGAGGGCGGCGGGCGGCCCGGCCTTCTCCCAGCGCCGCTTCTCTGCTCTGCAGCGGCCGCTCGGCCACTTCCCGGACATCCATTTTGTGGAGGAGGCGCCCCGGAGGAGCATCGAGGCCTTCCGCCAGAACCTCAGCCAGATCTCTCACAACATCCGCCAGCGGAACAAGTGCCTCGCCCTCCCCTACTACTACCTGGACCCGGTGCTGATTGAGAACAGCATTTCCATCTAGGCCCGCCCCCGCCCCGCCCCTCCCCACTGCCTGCTCTTTTCCAATAAAATCACTTCAAACGTTGCGCTGGTGCTGAGAGCGGGGTGGGGGTTGGGGCGGTGTTCTGGGCAGCTGGCTGTGGCCTGGGGGCGAGCCCACCCGTGGCCGCGCTGCTTCCCGCCGTCCGGGTAGGCCCAGGGCGGCGCCAGCCTCCATTTCCAGGCCGCAGTCCTAGAGGTGCAGGCCAGGCTGCCCCTGCCGCGGGGTCTCCACCGTGAAATGCTTGTTCGGGTAGTTGTCCGGGCACTGGCCGAGGGTGGGGAGGGGCCGTTCGAACCCGACGTCACACGAACGCCAGGCCAAGGCAGGTGAGAAGGCCGCTACTGTCTGATAGGGCCGCAGGGCAGACTCAGGAGCTGACCTGGGACCCCGAAGGGGCTCTGTGCAGCACATTTAAAGAATGAAACTACACCAGGCACTGTGGCGCGAGCCTGTAATCCCAGTCCTGGGAGGGGCAGAGGCAGCGGATCTCTGTGAGTGCGAGGCCAGCCTGGTCTACAGAGCAAATTCAGGACAGCCAAGGCTACACACAGAAACCCTGTCTCAAAAAAAAAAGGAGACCATAAAGCGAGGGGGAGCAGGTGGCTGCAGCATTGTCCAGTCACACTTTGACAGAAGGGGTTGAGCAAGGGAGTTTCCATCAGTCAGGACAGGCGTTGGTTCCTGGGCCTGGGAACATGAACTTGTTGGACCCTGCCAGCAAGATGGAGAAGCTGTCCCTGAGATGGCTGGACTCAGACAGCTGTCTCCTCACAACAGAGGCTGGTCAGCTGTGGGGAGGTCCCCAGCTCCCCTCGGGCCTGGGCCTTTGAGCTCAGTTTCTCCATGATTCAATGGAGAGGAACACGAAATGGCAGTGCTTGGAATAAGTCTTCTGCTTATTCCCGACAGAGGGAGGAAAAAGGCTGGGCCTGGACCCTGTGTTTTAACTCACGGCTCTGGTCCCTCCCACGTGCTCTCCGACAGAGGCCTAATCTACGCAATCCCTGCCTGAGGAAGCCAGGCCCAAGATGAGCCCAACTTGAAACATAAAGCAAGACCATCAGCTGTCCCAAGCCACGCCCCTGGAAGCTCAGCTCCACCTACTAGGAAGCCACATCCCTTTAAGCCACGCCCCTGAAAACTCAGCTCCACCTACTAGGAAGCCACATCCCTCTAAGCCACGCCCACAGCTCCCTTAAGCCGCTTCAAGAGCGCTCATCAAGTGCGCCACTGGCCCCATGGTCTCTTCCTCCTTTCACCTGTTGTCCCAAGACTCACCCCACCCCACTGTGGGCTTTGCTTCCTCTCATTGCTGGTGCTCCAGGAGAACACGAGGGCATGGTATATGGCGTTAACCTCAGGAAGCACGGCTGCCACGTCTGCCAGGCTTTTGGTGGTGGTGGTGCGGTAGCTGCATGGTGGGTAGGAACATTGGGTATCCAGGAGCTGAAGTCGAGCTGACACCCCAAGTTTAATCAGTACAGAGCCCTGGCGCTGTGCTCAGCCCCCTCCTCCTGGGATGCTAGCTGCCACCCCAGCTGTGATACTGATTTATCTGGCCACCAAACAAGCGAGTGTGACCGTGGGTAAGGTCAGATGAGGCCAGGGCAGCTGGGCACATGGGGGGCGGGAGGGAGGAGAGGGCAGAGCGGAGGCCCAAGGTGGAGGCTGCCCTGGGGAAATGGGATCTGTAGGGGATTTAAAAACATTCCATAGCAGAGAAGCTCATTAGGACAGAGAGTGGATAACTCAACACAGCTTCAGGAAGTCCCTGAAACTGACCAGATCGAGGAGCTGCCCACCCAGAACAGCACATAAACAGTAAAGAGTTCCGCTGAGAACTCAGAGAAGCTGAGCTGAAAAGAGGCTTTCAGGTAAGCCCAGCCACCCGGAAAAAGCAGAGGGCTGCCAGCTGCCTGGAAAGGGCATCCCCGACACGCTGAGCTACCCGGAAAGGGCATCCCCAACCGTGAAAGGGCAAGTCTCCAACCCACTGAGCTGCCAGCAGGCTGTGCAGTGTTCTCCAGGCGCCCAGCTTTTCGGAGCCGTCTCCCATACTAGGGTGGGCTTTGGTGACACAGCAGTCTTTGAGTTAGTATCTGCTTCTGTACATAACCCCAATAAGACTCGTTCATTTACCAAGTTGGACTTCGGTGGTATCTTGTCTTTGGTCTTCGTGGGCTTCCTTTCTGCGGTAAGTGGTCTGTGTCGTGTGTGTGTGTGTGTGTGTGTGTGTGTGTGTGTGTGTATCTCCCTAGGAAAATTTGTCACACAACATGGGGCTAGCCAGAGATGGATGCCTCAGTTAAGTTCATATGACTCGGAAAAGCCTCCTAGAAGAGCCTCCTAGGAGGCTGGAGAGATGGCTCAGCAGTCAAGCGCCTGCCGTGGCTCATAACTAGTCAGGACTCCAGTACCAGGGTTTAACGCTACCTTCCGCCCCCACAGGCACTAGGTGCACATGAGGTGCACAGACATATATGTGAGCAAAACATACCTATAAAATAAGTCAGGCCAGGTCTGGAGTGCTGAGGCCCCACCCACTGTCCTGTTGCTGGGGAACAGGGGAACGGATGCTGACTGTCCACCACAGAGCCTGGGATTGAGAGCATGCTGACAGCCGGAAGCCATCACCGCTGCCCAGGGAAGAGGGGTGGAAGGAGCCACCCCAAAAGGAGGAACGGGAACCCAAGGAGGGAAAGCCGCCAGCTACCCAGAGCTGCATGGCTGTGTTCTCACTGGACGTGAGGTGTCTTTTGGTTGGCTGGCTGGGCTTATTTCATTTTATTTTTTATAGGCAAATGACTTGTCAACATTGAGAGAGAGGAGGAGTGGGAAGAGAAGGAGGATTCTAGGGTGGGGCTAAGATACTATAAACTCCTCAGCCCATGTGACAAAAATAGACACCCAAACAGAACAAAATCTGCAGGCTGGAGAGATGGCTCAGTGGTGATGCCTGCAAAGGGGGCGGTGACAAAGCCCTGACTCAGTTTCCCCAGTCTAAAAAACAGCAGGTGGGAGGAATTGCTGAGGACTCCAGGGACCAGCAGCCTCCCGAAGAGCTCACCAACATCTCTGCACTTTTTAGCTCCCGTGCAGCACTGGACACAGAGCAGGCCACTTCCCTGCCGGTGACTTGGAGGGAGTGAGAGCTGCATCCCAGACTCTCTCTGGCCTCTGTCTTCTTGGTCTGCGTTACTGCTCTCCCCATGGACAGAGAAGCCCGAGTTTGGGCCTCCTTCCCCGCTTCCCTCTAGGCGGCTTAAGCCAATCGCTGACTGATCCAGATTAATAGCTGGGTGTAGAGGGGAGAAGCAGAAGTGATGTGAAAAGAAAGGGCCCTGGTCACAGCCGCCCACCTCCTCTCCCCTGTGCCCACCTGACCTGTACTTACAGCTGCTCACCTTCACATCAGTTCTCCATAGCCCCATGTCTAAGTAAGACTCCTCGC
Organism: Rhombomys opimus; assembly: GCA_010120015.1. NCBI lineage: Eukaryota > Metazoa > Chordata > Mammalia > Rodentia > Muridae > Rhombomys > Rhombomys opimus. The sequence goes on along the minus strand of REGO01000222.1, from coordinate 829,902 downwards.
AAGCACTCTGCTTCGTTCTCCTCCTCCTCCATCATTTCATTTGTGTGCATGGGCGCTGTGAGAGGGTGTCAGATTCCCTGGACTGATTTGTCGATGGTTGTGAGCAGCTGAGTCCTGGACTCCAGTCCTCTTGAAGGGGAGTGTGCTCTGAACACTTCTGGCGAAGACCCCAAAATCACCCCCCACCCCGCTTCCAGACTCCCCCATTCTGCCTCCTCCCTGCTCCCCAGCACCATCCTCTCAATTCTGCAGTCACACAGACCCATGGCCACTGGGAACCGCTGTGCCCTCTTTGTGTTCCTTCTGCCTGGGCCCTGCCCCCTTCCTCAGCAGTCCCCTCCCCCTCAGACACTAGCCTACTAGGGTAGCTGGGGTCCCAGGTGGAACTAGAGATAGAGTTTGGTGTCTTGCCCCTTGGAGGTAGGGCCACCATGTGCACGCACACACACACACACACACACACACACACACACAGAGAGAGAGAGAGAGAGAGAGAGAGAGAGAGAGAGTTGTCTTTTTTTAATTTAACAGTTTTGGAAAATATTTTTCTTTTCTTTCTTCCTAAAATTGGCCAGGTGTGCTGGACATGATGGCAAAAACCTTTAAATCCCAGCACTCAGCAGGCAGAGGCAGGCGGATCTCTATGAGTTTGAGGCCAGTCTGGTCTACAAAGTAAGTCTAGGACAGCCAGGGCTCTGTTATAGAGAGAAACCCTGTCTCAAACAAACAAACAAAACCAAAAAGAAAAAAAGGAAAAACAGCCAGGTGCATACTCATCTCTTCTAGACTTTTCCCCTTTGAACCTGAATTGATTCAAATGCTTAAGTTAAAAAGATTAACATTTCAGTTTTATGTGTTTACACATTTTGTCTGTGGACATGTGTGTGTGTGTGTGTGTGTGTGTGGTGCCTGCAGAGGCCAGAAGAGGGCACTGGAAATGGAGTTACAGACAGCTGTGGGCTGCCATGCAGATGCTGGAATTGAACCGGGGTCCTCTGGAAGAGATCTGGACTGCGGAGCCATCTCCCCAGCCCTGGCAATGAGGTTGGGGAGGGGGTGAGGGTCACCAGCTTTTCCCTGAGAGTCCAGTCACCCATCTGCCAGTGGTCCTGGCGGTGCTAAAGTGCACGGGAGATGAGGCCGGTGGGCACAGAGATGAAGGCCCGTGGGTCACGGGAAGGCACCTCAGTGGTGCAGCGTGACCGAAAGAGGAGCCTGCCACCCTGGAGTCTGGCTGAAGCCTCTCACTGTCTGACAGACAAGATTCCCAACCCTGGCTGTGAAGGTTGCTGACACAGACCTAATATTCCTTTCATATATGTATATATGTATGTACGTATACATATATAAAATTAAGGGTGTTACTGTGCTTCTCCTGCTTCTCCTGGGGCTTGCCTTTGTTCTGCTGCATTTTAATAAATTCTCTTTGTCTCTCAATGGTCAGGCTACCTGGCTTCCTCCAGACGCTGTTTTTACATGGCAATTTGCCGCCTTGTCTGAGGAAAACATCACTTTTCCTCTCTCGGGAAGGAGATGCCGGTGGTAGCTGCGCCCCTATCTGAACTGTGACCCTAGCCTGCCAACATGAAGTCAGCGTGTAAGCGGAGGAGGTCCTCTCCACACCTTGCAGGAAGTGTTACACCCTGTTCACAGTTGAAGCTCACTGACCGAGGCAGCTGTTTGCTGGGGCCTGAAGGCAAAGAAGAGAGAGAGAGAGAGAGAGAGAGAGAGAGAGAGAGAGAAAGGACAGAAAAGACAGCCAGCCTGCTGTAGTCTGTCCAGGATGACAAGCTGCTGTGGCCTCTGTGGCTCTCCGGGTGGCCACCTCACCCCGGGGAAAATGTTCCACAGAGTGTCACATGTCTCCCTTTCCTCCCTCCTGTCCCCCTTCTCTCTCCTCTCTGGCACCCTGGAGCGAGAGCAAGCAGAGTGAGTATGGCCGGTGTGTGTGCCCACCAGCCCAGCTTTCTTTCCTCCAGTGTTGGCGCCCACTGCTTCCGGGGGAGGGAAGGAACGGAACTTTTGTATGATTGGCACGTGGACCTGATCAGTCCCTCCTGGTCAGACTTCCCTGTCTGAGAAACTTGTGGGTAAGTCCTCCGCTTTGGTTCACCCTTGCTTGAGATTTTAAGGTCTTGGAAGTCCTGAAAAGCTGGGAGAGAAATAGTGAAAAAATAAGGGCAGAGATCTATTGGGCCAGGGCAGAGCTAAATTGCAAGAGTGCTCGTCAATGCGGGAAATGTGAAAGGAACACACAGGCTGTGTCCTCCACAAAGAATTAATCAGGAGAGAGGCCCACCACACTTACAGGAAACAGTGAAAGGGTCACCTTGCAAAAACCCTCCTAAGGTAGCATTTTCCTGAAATCAAAACACGAGCTTGAGGCTGCGTGCTGCGCCCAAAGACTGCATTCTGTTTATCAGCTGCAGCGTGCCCAATTAGCCAGTCAGGGACCAACGAGAGCAGGCTGTGGTCGACCACTCAGAGCAGCCACAGAGTCCCCGCGGCTGTAGAAGTAAGAAGCCACGGGTCACCCCACACGCATATGGGTGTGCTCCCTGGTACCCTTCTGCAGAGCTAAAATCCCCCATTGCTGAAGTGCTCTGGTCATTTCCACTTTGAGATCCCAGACATTTCCTACACTCAGCATGCCGGGTTCTGCCCCAGTCCTGCTTAGAAGCCCCAGAGAAATCTGGCATGGTGGCACAAGCCTTTAATCCGGCCATTCTCATAGACCACGGTCTGCCTGGCAAGTTCTAGACAGCCAGGCGGGGCGCTACAGAGAGACCTTGTCTTAAAAAACAACTGGGGGTGGGGGCTGTGGAGAGAAAGAGAGAAAGAGAGAACCGATAAAGAGGCCCAGTGCCCTCCAGGTCCATCTTTGGTGTCCTCTTGGAGGTCTAGGTTGAAATGGAGGGCAAGGAGCACCCACAGGCACGCAGTCCTGGTGCAGGCGTGGCTCTCCTCGTCTTCAGTGCTCTGGTCTCTCCTGCCTGGTGCTCCAACAACATGTGACAGCTCTTCCTGGTAGACAAGTTTCTCTTCTCGATGCACCAAGCTTCCTGCCCTGTCCTTCTTCCGGCACGAGAGTCTCGGGGACCTGGAAATTCCTTTGATACCAATATTTCAAATGTTTGACAGCAAAGGGAGGATGCAGGTCTCTTTAGAATATCTTCATTCCTGCGGGCCCACTAGTTTGAGAAGTTAACTCTGTGTTTTCTTGGGGGCAAATGTTACCTGTAACAACCTTCTCTTTCCCAGGGCCAAGAGCCCACGGACTAGCTGTGTAATGTGTATGTGTGTGTGAGAGAGAGGGAGACAGACAGAGTCAGTGTGACTGGACCCAGGTCCAGAAATTCATACCACAGAAAAATCAATGTCCTCAAAAGCAGTGGGAAGAGAAAGACTTTTAGAGTAACCGAGGTGAAAACTTGCCTTCAGAGCAGCCTCTGGAGGGCAGCTCAGTGGTGCAGAGCGCCTGCGCTCTTTCAGAGCACCTGAGTTCAATTCCCAGCGAGCAGAGCACAACTGCCTGTAACAGCTTAGAGGAGCTGGCGCCCTCTCCTGGTCTCTTTGGGCAAGCATGGATGTGGCATGTATGTGTAAATGAAGAGAAAAAGGAAATCTAAGGACTAAACAGTCTAGACTCTCAGCTGCGGGGAAATTGGGTCACAGACACGGAGTGGGGAAGTGTGTGGGAGAAAAGGCTAGTAAGGATGAGGACTATTCATGTGCTCAGATGGTGGTTGCCCAGACTTGGGTACCCTCTCCTTTGCTCCTGGTCTGGTGTTTCCTGTCACGGCAGCTGGTAGGGGTCATTAGCCTTGGCGGAGAAGAGAGAAAGTGAGGTCAGGCTTCGCTGACTTATATATAGTCTTGGGCAAAACATTTCTCGAATGTCAATGTGTGTACGCAGAGCTGCCTGATGGCCGAGTTGCTGATTGACTTCACCTGTCCCACCACCCAAGCGCAGATGCCGGGACCCGGCCAAGTTCCAGCGTCAGCAGCTAAAGTGGGGAGTTTGGTCAACTATTATGGTCACAACCACACGGGGTCCTAGTTGGCTTTCTGTCTCTGTGATAAACAGCATACCAAAAAGCAACTCGGGAAGGAAAGGGTTACTTTATCTTCCCCTTCCACATCAGGCCCATCGCTGAGTGAAGCCAGGGCAAAAACTCAAGCAGGAACGCGCAGGCAGGAACCGAGCGGAGGCCATGGAGGAAGGCGACTCATGCTCCAGGCTCACGTTCAGCTGCTCTTCATTCCTGTGTGTGTGTGTGTGTATGTGTGTGTGTGTGTGTGTGTGTGTGCACACGCACGCGTGTGTATGTTCGTGCACCACACGAGTGCCTGGCACCTGCCGAGGCCAGCACAGGGCATTGGATCTACTGGGGCTGGAGTAACAGAAGGTTGTGAGCCACCCTGTGGGTGCTGGGAATTAAGACCCAGTCCTCTGCGAGAGCAACGCATGCCTTACCCAGTCAGCCAACTCTCGAGTCCCTCAGTTGTCTCCCCTGTGCCGCAAAGGACCCCGGTAGGATGACACCACTGTTCTGGGCTGAGATCTCCCACACCGACCACTAATCTAGAGAGTGCTCACGGACTTGCCTGCCGGCCAGTCTGATACAGATGTTTTCTCAGTGGAGACTCCTCCTCTCAGGTGAGCCTGGCTTTTGTCTAGCTAGCACACCCGGCAGAGGTCTTCTTCACAGCAAACGAGCGCGAGGCTGATGTGTTGCCAAGCTATGTGAACTCCGAAGTTAGGGAGTTTTTCACACCTGTTGAGACAAACCTGGAGGGTTTGCTTGGGGTCCCACCACCCCTGTAACGGCAGGGTTCGTATCTCACAGGTCCTGCTCTGTGGGCAGCGGTGGCTTCCCCAAGCTCGGGGGCAGGGCGGGGGAGCTCACTGCATAGACTCCTGCAGCTGAGATGCTCTGGATGCTCGGATCCTGTGGCTGTGAGCCAACGCTGTACCTCAGGCTCCTTGGGGCCTGATGCCCTCTTCTGCTTTCTTCAGGCACTGAGCGTAGATGCACCAACGACATGCTCATATCACACACCTTGATACACATAAAAACAACCAACTTATTATCGGGACATAGTAGCGCTCCAGTTGGTAAGGTCATCCAGGCACTCAGGTTTGAGGTTAGGGCTGACGAGGCCACAGGCAGCTGTCACTCTTTCTGACAGCTGTTGTAGAGGAAAGGCAATTCCCTAGCAAGAGCCTGCCCGTGACTCAGGAAAGCGTCAGGTGTCCAGATTCCAGAGGATGACAAGTACCGTTCTCACTTCCCCAAGGAAGCTTACAGCCTCCCGGGATATCTGGGGGCTGCTGGGGGCAGGTGACACGTCCCCTCCCCCTCCCCACTTAATGAGAACACCTCAGCGGGACGTGTCCTGCCTCCTCAGGTCCTGTACTTCCTCAGTGTTGGAATTCCCCGCCACCCCACCCCACTGCCCCAGGAGTCACAGGCGGCCTGGCTGCGTGAACCCTGCCCCTGCTTCTGAGACCATGAGGAGGGGCCTCCCTCCAGCTCCTGGGCCCGAACTCTCGTCAGAGGGTCCACCTGCGGTCTGCTATGGGGGCTTGAACGCTCCGGATAGCCCCGCCCCACGCAGACGCAGCTGTGTGTATATCCAGAACTCTTCCTCCGTAAAGGGACAGCACCTCAGTGCTCTCCCTGAGCCGAGCTGAGACTCTTCACCACCTCTCCATGCAACGGTTGTTTTGCACGTACTCTGGCTGCTTGTCTCTCGTGCATCAGTCCAGAGCCGGGCATATGACGTCTCAGCTTGGCCAAGTTCGAGTCCCCACATCTGAGAAGCTCCTGATCTCGTTGAGAAGACGGAGGTAAGTTAAGATGGCGCCACAGGGCTTTGGGATGATTTGGGTATTAATCCCTGCATCCAACAACTGCTGAGGACTTCTGCGGTGCTGGCCACCACGGCGGTGAAACCTGTCCTCCCGAGCTGCCAGGGAAGGTTGGAGTTCACGCAACAGCCTGCGAGGCAGCCTCAGAGCTGCTGTGGAAAGGGGCGGCAACAAGCATTGCTCGCTCCTACAGTCCACTGGCCACACTCAGTCACGCGGCCTCCACCTAACCCAAAGGCCAGCTGGGAAATGATGGGAAGGTCTCATGATTCTCAGTGGGCACAATCTCAACGTGGGTTTCTGGTACTCAGTGTCAGCAGAAGCGTCGCGCCTCGCACTGCAGGGTGGGGACAGTGAGCTCTGGCTCTTGGGTCCCAGCTGTTTGCTAGCTTTCTAGTCTTACCTAGAATTGCACGGTTTAGCTGTCAAACTCAAAGCCACTTGGTTTCACCCTATCTTGGCCTGAGTAACCAGGAATTGTTTATTTATTAGAGGTTTGTGTGTGTGCACACGTGTGTGTGTGTGTGTGTGTGTGTGTGCAAAGTGAGTGCAGGTGCCCACGGGAGCCAGAGGTGTCAAATTCCCCTGGTGCTAGGGTTGCAAGCGGTTGTGAGCCACCTGATGTGGATGAGGGACCCAAATTTCAGGTCCTCTGGAGGAGCATCCCACAGCCTTGGCCACTGAGCCGTCTCTATCCACAGGACTTGCTTATGGGTAAAAACCAAAACAGCAAGAGCTCCGTAACTCTAATGCATTTCTGGAGGGGGAGAAGCAATGAAGAATGCACATCCAGGGCTGTCTGCTGGGGCACAGTGCCCTTACTTCCTTCTTTTCAACCCCCATCCCACCTCTGGTTTTTCAAGACAGGGTTTCTCTGTGAAGACCTGGCTGTCCTAGAACTCTCTGCAGACCAGGCTGGCCTTGAACTCAGAGTCTGCCTGTCTCTGCCTCCTGAATGCTGGGATTAAAGGCTTGTGTCACCATTGGCCGACTACACAGCCATTTTTGAAGCTTGGGTCTATTGGATTCAATGATTGGATTTGAATAGGTAGATAGATAGATATGCATATATATGATTAGTTTGTGTGTGTATGTGTGTGTGCACGTGCACAGGAACCCTGTGCCTGTCAAGGCCAGAAGAGGGCATTGGGTCCTCTGGATGGAGAGCTACGAGTGGCCCCACCCTACTCGGGTGCTGGGAAGCAGCTGACCCTGGGTTTTCTGGAAGGGCAGCCGGTGCTCTCACCCATCCGGCCAGCCAGCCCAGGCGCCAATGTTAATTTCCCGTACTGTTTCACAAACCCTTTGAAACTGAATACCCAAAACTTTGATGCCTGTTATAGGAACATCACTAGGTCGCTTCAAGGGACTCACTTGTCCCTTTAATAAATGGTTGTGGAGTCTGAGCCAGAAAACAAAACAAAACCCCAAACAAACCCCCCTCCCCCTCATAAAAACAGAACTGGGAAGTATACATGAAATAGTGGATTTCCAGAATGAAGGTGGACGTTAGAGAGAAAGGTGTCAGGGCTGCGTTAATATTGCTAATTCTCTGAAAATGCGGCCTGGCCCACAGCTCACTTAGGGGGGTCTTCAAGAGGAGGGGGGTTAGAAATGGCGGTACGTCCCTCTCCCGGAAACGGCAGCCGGGTTTTTATGTAGCTGGGTGTCTTGCCTGCACGCCCGGTGTCCCCAGAAAAGGCCTCTGGACCCGGAGTCACGCATGATTGTAAGCTGCCCTGGGCCTCAGGGAGAGCGGGCAGAGCTGTGAACCCCGGAGCCCTGTGCCCAGCCCGTCTCACTGTGCCTGACTTCCAATGATCGCTTCTCAGTGCGACCTCATCTTCCAGGAGAGATAGTGGGTGATAACCCACCCCTGGGTGGGTGCTGGGGTGCCTCCTGTGCTTCTGAGAAGCCTGGGGAGAGCTGCCTTCAGTCAGCCATCGTGGGGTGGTTGGTGGAGCAGGAGGACTCTGCTTCCACTACAGCCCATGGCTGGTGTGAGGAAAATCAAGCTGGCAAAGCCCATAATTGGAGCTGAGGTTGGTGTTTCTAAGGCTTTGGCCTCCCTGTCCTGTGAGCTTCTGGCTTCTGTCGGAGTTTAAGTTTGTCTGCTTTGATTGTATTAGTCGTGTGTGTGTGTGTGTGTGTGTGTGTGTGTGTGTGTGCGCGCGTGCGCGCGCACGCGCTTCAGAGGTAAGTTATATTGGCTTGTCCAGGAGAAGCACATAGGCCCCTTTTTCTCCATGACCCTTGGCTTGGAGTGGCATGGTCACATGGGCACACCCTCTCCAGGAGTTTAGATGGAGACGCTGTTCTCGATGAGGGGAGGGTCCAGGTAGGTGTAGGGCAGCGTCAGGCTTTGGTTCCTCTCCCTGATGCCGCTGGAGATCCGGATCAGCTGCCTCTGGAAGGCAGCCATGCTCCTCCGTGGGGCATCCTCCGTGAAGTGTTCATCAGGATAGTGGCCCAGGGGCCTCTGGGGACCAATCAGAAGGCTGAGCTGCTGAGGCCCCCATCTTCTGAGCAGCTGCCACCCGCCTCAGCTGGCTGTCCCCAGTCTGTCCCTCACCCGGTCACCCCACACAGTCTTTGGTGGAGCCTGTCCCTACCCTAAGCCTTCTTCCAAGTGACAGTGACCTGTAGCTCTTTGAAGGAGCGTTCAGCCCCATGTTACCGCCTTGGCCGAGAGCGACCGTTTCTACCATCTTCTTTGGACACCTGATCTTCACTGTGAGTTGGTCAAGGGTCATGTGTCTCGCTGGGGCATTTCAGGGAGGTGTGCGTGTTTGGGCCTTGATGCCAGGGTTGATTTCGGACCACGGAGGGTAAGCAGCATGTACTTTGCTGGGCTGACTCCTAGCTCCGTACTTACTCGGTCCCCGGGCTCCTGGCTTAGCATCCAGAGGGCCATGATGACATCACAGGTGGCATTGACTGCTGGGAGGGTGGCTATGAAGCTCTCAGGCCGAGCCTGGCCCTTCGCAGTAGGCGGTGGCAGCTGCATGCTGGGTGGGAGGTTGGGCATCCAAACACAAGAGTCAAACTGGAGGCAGAGGGGACAAAATGAGACAAGACCCTGGCTCCCCCGTTGCAGGCCCGTGGCCCTGACCCTTCCTCACCTGGCCTGCACTCACAGCTGCATGCCTGGCGGAGCATGTGAACATCACCATCGTGAGGTACTGGACCAGGGCTTCCCGCGTGTCCAGCAAGGAGGGCACACCTGCAGGAAGAGCCGGGCTGGAGCTCTGGGGACTGTGGAACCTCAGGGAGAGTCAGGGACGGGGGAGGCCCAAGGGCTGGGGCCCCTGTACCTGAGCTTTCTCTGCTGAGGAAACCCTCAGAGAAGATCTCCCTCACCCAGGCCTGGAGCTCTTGGTCATCTCCGACAGACGCATCGCTTGGGTAGTAGGTGCCGACTATCTCAGAGACGAAGCTGAAGGCGCACATCTGAATTCAGCCCCCTCCTCCAACCCAACCGTCTCTGAGAAGCAGCCTTGCCCAGTGACACACATGGCGGCCCTCCTGGTTGTGGGTCTCTCCAGTGCCCCCATCCCCTGCCCGGTCTTCCTGCCGCCCCCGCAGCTTCCTGGGGATGGTTCCCCCACCTCTTTATTGCGCCCCAGATCTGCAGCCCGTCATCCCGGTAATAGTAGCCTGGGATGTCTTCCACGCCCCGGGCCCGGATGTCGTCAGGGAGGCACAGGACAGAATAGCTCAGCTGCTCCATGTTTCTCCGGACCAGCTCAGAGAATCCGCCAATGCCGAGGCCTGTGGACTGAGGGACAGAACTCCTGGGCGCCAGAGCCTTGCTTCAGAATCGGGGCAGCACCGGTGCCAGGGAAACAGGGCCCACTCCCACGCCAGGCCGCCACGGCCTCCCGCGTGGCGCCTGTCCTCCCACCAGGCGCAGCTCCTACCCTGTCCACCACCTGCCCAGGGGCGATGAGCAGCTCGCGGGCAAGCGTGTTGATGTGCAGGGTGTACCGAATGTGGGGAATCAACAGCTGCAGGGGGAGGAGACAGGGGAGTTGGGGAGGGCCAGACCGGCCCCCACCTTGAGTCTCACAGGAGTCAGCAAGGACAGGGGGCACCGTGTCCTACGCCCTCAGGTGCGGCTTTTCTGCCCTCTGAACACCAGACCATTCTGTCAGATGAGGACGGTGGGATTTCCCACCCCTGGGGTAGGCAGAGCATGAGAAGCAGGGCTGGGGCCTGGCGATGGGGAGCGCACTTCTGAGAGGCAGGAGCTGGGTGTCCCAGTCAGGGACGCAGTCAGGTTGAAGGGCACAGAGCAGGGCCCTGAGGCACCTCCTCACAGGACACATTCCAACTAAGACATCTCTCTGAAGGGCACGGCTCCCCCTCCACTTTCTGAGTTCTGCTTAGACATTCTACTCTGTGTTCTTCAGTCAGAACGGGAGCCCTGCATCCAGGCCCGGAAGGGTAAGGCCGCCCCAGGAGAGGCCACTTGGAAGAGGATAAAGCAGTCTGCAGGCTGGGTTACAGGCCGGGCCATCTTGTTTGTTCTGAGAAAGGATCTTCCTATATGGTAGCCCTGGCTGTCCTGGAACTGTGTGCTATGTAGAGCAGGCAGGTCCCGAACTCACAGAGATCCTCCTGCCTCAGCCCTCCAAGTGCCGGGACCAGAGGTGGGCGTGAGCACACGCCCGGCCCGCGCCAGCTTGTGGAGACACAGACCTTAAAGAGAGGGTGGCAGCGGGGCAGCTGACGCAGCGTGGCCAGGGCGAAGACCTCGGGCAGCAGGTGCGAGTGCAGCAGGTGTGTGAGGGCCTCGTGCACAGAGAACTCGGCGTTGCGCACCCAGGTCTTGGCCAGCAGCCAGTCCCACCTGTCATCGCTGGGCAGGAAGACGGGGTTGTCGGGCCCCGGAGTCTGCTTGAGCTGGTGCGGAAGGCCAGCAGGAGACGGGCAGTGTCAGCTGCTGTCAGCACTCAGTGGACCCTCTGTCCTTCTGCCCCCGACCCCGCCTTCTTACAGACCTGGATGGCGAGGGGGAGCAGGGGCCCGGACCCCGGGCTCTGGTATAGGAGGGTCATTGGGGCCGCAGAGAACTGAGGCTTTCCGTTGATGACGTTGGTCTGGACTCCAGAAAGGATGCCGTGATCCACCAAGAACAGGGAACCCTTCTGCAGGAGAAAAGGGGGCCGTGGCTGCCCCCCACCCCGGCTTTCCAAAGCAGGGGCCAAGGAGCAGGGAGAGGACCCAGGGACACGGCGGGGGGGAGGGGGAGGAAGGGAGGGGGGAGGCATTCTGAGAGAGGCTGCTCTTGGCACGCAACACCTTGCTGGGCCCTCTGTCTCCAGGAGAGGGCGGAGCCTGAAGAGACCAGGAGAGGGTTTGCAGAACTCCACGACTGTGACACACCTCCAGCTCAGCCTGCAGATTTGTCCCAGGGCCCAGCACTGAGGCCACCATTTCATCAGTGACGGGAAAGTTCTTTGGGAGGCTGCGACAGCGGCGGATCAGAACTGGGTTGAGGCCGTTCAGGAACTGGGATGCAAAGAAGGCGTCTTCCTGCCAGTGCGCAAACACATACTCTGTGGGAGGGCGGAGGACACGGGCCGTCACCACAGGGACGTCACCACAGCTTTGCTCCTTACTCGCTTGGTGCGTGTCCTTTTGTCCATCCTGGGTACCCATCTCTTAGAAGGACCTCCCCTCATCCCTGCCTATTCACCAAAGATCAGACCTTAATCTCAGCCCGTCATCACGCTGCCCGGCTCGCACCACCCCGGGTGGCTCAGCAGCCTCAAATGCAATCTAAGCGAGGGCTCGCTCTTCCTCCAGCTCAGCCTCCGGCCCTTCCCGGCATCCCGAAGAATGGCAGGTTTGTTTACGTGACTGCGCATGGCAGTCTGGAACCCCTAGGTAGCGGCATTCTCCTCCTCCCATTAAGTCCCACGGGCTCGCCACCGTCCACTTCGTCCCTGCCCAGCCCTGGCCCCGATGAAGCCCCCACCGCCTGCGGGCCTCAGCTAGAACCCTGGCTGCTCTTCTGTTTGCCCTCATGCCTCCGGCCCACCCCGTGAAACACATGTAGCCGCCTGACTCCCAAGCCAGCCGCGGGCACCAGGCTCACATGCTTAGGGAAGCGTCAGCCTGCCCCAGCACACACAGCGTGGACGTGACTTGGGCTCCCCGCCTCTCTCCCGTACTCAGTCCACTTGGCTCACAGCAATTTCCTTCCCTTACAGTTCTGTTCTTCTGCTTTCAGGGTCTTTCCTGACCCTGGAACACTCTCTGCCCTCG
>REGO01000222.1:800422-812602 GCA_010120015.1 Rhombomys opimus | reverse complement strand
GTGAGAGCCTAGGGGCTGGGGTGGAGAGAAAAGGCCTCAGAGGCCCAGAGGACGTGACAGGGGAGCCCACGGTGTGTGTGGGGTCAGCACTAACTGGGCTCAGCGAGGTGTTGAAGAAGGGGACATGGAGGGGGTGATGGGAAAGTCAGGGAGAGCTGGGGGTGGGGGCAGGTATGATCAAGTGCACTGTATGCGTATGTGAGTAATCTCGAATTATAAGGTAAAAGCATTGTATGTTAAAGGGGGAAGAGGGTTTCCTGTTGGTGCTCAGCCCGTGCAAAGGCTCTGGGGTCAGAGGTGTGACGAGTGAGAGGCATCCAAGGAAGAGGCAGACAGTTTGGCTTTGGGGGAAATAACGGATTCGGGGGGTCTTGCCTGGGAAGGTGCCCACGAGGCATCGACGTGCCGTGATCACTGAGGGTATGTGCCTGGAAGGCCGGGGGCACCGATGTGTCTGACCACAGGCTAACAGACACCACAGCCTGCAGAGGACGCAGGCTCCAAGCTGCTCCAAAACCTGAACCATCTGCAAAGGAGGTGGAAACAACAAGACTGTTCACTGTGTGCATGTGTGTGTGTGTGTGCGTGTGTGTGTGTGCGCGTAGGAGGTGGAAACAACAAGATTGTTCACTGCGTGTGTGTGTGCGTGTGTGTGTGCGTGTGTGTGTGTGTGTGTGTGTGCGTGTGTGTGTGTGTGCGTGTGTGTGTGTGTGTGTGTGTGTGCGCGCGCGTGTGAGCTCTTCCGTTACTGTAACAGTGAAGGGTTTCTTGCTGGCTCCTAGTTTTGGCGTCCACGTCCCTACTGCTCTGGGGGCTGATGGCCTGACCCAGACCAGCGTTATAGCGTGGTGGCTTAGGAGCTAGACTGCCCCTTCACACACACACGGTTGTGTGGCCTGTGAGGAGATGTGAGCAAACGCCTACTCACCCAGACAGGGAATGAATCAGGTCACAGAAATGGCGCCACCATATCCCTGTGGTGAACTGGGGCAGCCGGAGTATGGGCCGGGGGTTACTTGCAGGAGTGCTTCCTAAGACCCCACTGTGTTATTATTGAATAGCAAATAAAAATACGAAACATAATATTTTTACCTGGGATTATTTCACATATGCGTTCAATGCGCTTTGATGGTGCCCCGGCGTAACCCCTGAAAGCCGGAACCCTGGAGGCGACTGCGTGACTTGTGGGCAGCTCAGCGTGCTATGGTCCCCTTCCTCCGCAGCCCTGTTCCGTTTTTATTCCTTTGAAGCCTGGTGAGTCTTCTACGGTTCAGCTTTCCAGGATCTTCCAGGATGGCTTTTTGTTGTTGTTTGGTTTTTTGAGACACGTGTAGCCCTGGCTGTTGTGGACTTGCTTTATAGACCAGGCTGGCCTTGAACTCAGAGAGATCGATTGCCTCTGCCTCCCCAAGTGCTGGGATTACATGCTTGTGCCACCCGGCTTCAAGGATTGTTGAAATCTCGAATCCCATGAGCCTCTCTGCTCCCTCCAGCATGGAATGTTTCAACCCAGAGGAAATTGCTACACAACAGTCCACACCTCCCCCTGCCCCCATCTCTTTCACTCTTTCTGCTCCCTCTTCCACAAGGTTCCCTGAGGGAAGTGACGCAGATGACAGATGTAGATGACATAGATGTCCCTGTGTGGCTAAGGATCAGGTCTCTGTGCTATGGCTCAGTCACCTGTTCCCAGAAACTCATTTCTGCCAGGTGGCAGCAGCGACGCAAGCCTTTAGTCCCAGCACTCAGGAGACAGAGGCAGGTCTCCGTGAGTTCCAGGCCAGCCTGATCTACAGAGTGAGTTCCAGGCCAGCCAGGGCTGCACACAGAGACTCTACCTTGAAAAACCACTCCCTGCCGCCCCCTCCCCAGCCCCCAAAGGGAAGCCATCCTTTCAAAGGGATGTTTCTTTCCTCCACAGATTGGGGCTGACAGTGATCTATGGGTGAAGGCAAGGATGCTTAGAGGCCATCGCACCATAAACCAGCAATGGCAGTTTGTCCTCACTGCTCCGCAGCTACACATTTTTATGTCGGCACATGTGAGTGTCTCCTTCAGAGAGCTGCTGCCTGTTCCCTCGGTGGTCTCGGCACTGGCGCGAGCCGGGACATCCTGCCTGACATTTGGTCCACGGCTGTTGGACTGTTGGTGTTCTGTCCCAGGAGCCTGCACAGCCAGCGCTGTGGCAGCCAGTAAGGATTTGTTGGTGTATAGACCCAGTAAGGATTTGTTCATGCTCCCGCTAAACTTGTCTGTGTTTCGCAAGCAGAGCGTGCGATGCCTTTTGCAGGGTTAATGACCTAACATATGGAACCCCAGAGAGCTGAGGGACGGCTTAATAAGATACCTGAAAGCCAGCGTGGGGACAGGAGCATCCTCCGGGTATCGGTCAGACCTGAATCTGAAGAACACTTAGAGACACCCCTGCCCCGGACTCCCCTCTTCTGCCCTGGAAAGCTCAAGTCTCACAGCGCCCGGGGCAGACTCAGTTCCACAACAGGACGGTTCTGCATCGATCCTGATTGAACTTTTTTTTTTTTTTTTTTAATGTTTGAGACAGGGTTTCTCTGTGTAGCCCTGGCTGTCCTGGAACTCTCTCTCTGTAGACCCGGCTGGCCTTGAACTCAGAGCTCCGCCTGCCTCTGCCTGGAGAGTGCTGGGATTAAGGGCATGATTTTACACTTTAGCATGGTGTCTTATTCTCTGGATGTGGCGAGCAGCCAACCACAGTGGTGACATCGCCTTTATTTTATTTTATTGAGCATTTTGTGGGGCCTTGGGGGTCTTACTGCTAACGGCTTACAGGGTGCTGCCCCCCCCCCCGATACTGAGATAAACAGGCTTTGGGGCAGCCTGCTGCCATCCATCCAGGAGACCTTTAGAAAATTGTTTTCTTTTGTTTTAACTGTTTTTTCTTTCTCCCTAAGACACTCGGAGATCAACATTAAAAGACTCGGTTAATGAAACCTTTTCACACAGCTCTGCAGCCTCATCCCTGTCCATTCCAGGCCAAGTGTCCGCTGATCCCAGTAGCCGGCACCTGAGGTGATTCTAAGGGTGCAATGAGCCTGAGAAAATTTCTATTGCTCCTATCAGTTATGTCCCTCAAACAGTAATGCTGGAGTGGCCTGGATAGGAGAGTGATCATAGTCAGCTGTCCAGACTCCACAGCCTTTCCCGGGGAACCGCTGGCTTCCTCTACGGAAGCTGTTCTCAACCTATGGGTCATGACCCCTTTGGGGGCAGTCAAACGACCTTTTGGCAGGGGTCATCAGAAACACAGGTATTTACATTCTGGTTCGTAACAGCAGAAGTGACAGCAATAATAATTTTATTATCCTTCCACACAATGTTTCACCACAGGAGGAACTGTACTGACAGGCCGTGGCATGAGGAAGGCTGGGACCGCCGCTCTAGGGCCGGAGCTGCTGGCATCCCTCCACTGTGGAAGGGTTTGTTGAGGACCGGGTAAGGGAAGCCATGCGGTGCCTGCCCCTTGAACTGGCGTCTTTGGCTTGACAGGCCGCAGGCTGCTGCGGCCACCGGCAAGCCCTGTGGGTGGCACCTCGGTAGCTGTGTGCACTCCCGTCGTCCCTTTCTCAGCCACGCCTGCCTGCTTCGATAGCTCCAGGCTAGACGAACACAGCTTCCTGCGGGAACATGGCTGCCCTCCCCTACGCAAGCCCAGTCTGTTTGGCGGTCATTGCCTCCTCTGGACTGTTCTTCAGGCTTTAAATCCTTCCGGAAGCCCACTCGCGTAACACTGGGATTTCTGTCAGTTTTTTTCATCCTTAGAAATGTCAGCTTGACACACATCTTGCCGTACTTGCCGCTGGGTGACCGGACTGACCCCTTTCTGTTGGCAGCCGTGCAGGAGGGGCAGCAAGACAGCTTTAGGTTTCGTGGAATTCGGCCCTCTGCTTAGCACAGCCACGATGAATGCGCTCCGGGGAGGCAGAGCCCCGAGACTGCGCGTCCTGAGGACCTCATGCGCTGTGGGATTTGTTCATGGTCACCGCATCCCTCCCAACCTATGGAAGCTCTACGCGGCCTCCAGGCCCTCGCTGGGCAGCGTTATTGGCACTTAGGATGGTAGTGATGGATCCTTCAGGCACTGCTGCCGGGGCAGATTCCTGAGTCATCCGTCACCCTCACCAAGAACTTGGAGAGTGTCAGCAGTGACGGCCACCCTCAGGAAGAGTTCCGAGAAACAGATGAAGATGTTTTGGTTAACGGCTCTGATGTAAAAAATCTTAGGGATTTGTTTGTTTGTTTGTTTGTTTGTCTTTGAGGTCAGGGAACAAGACAGTATTTACCCCTTGACAAAAGCTCCTGAGTGAGGTGACAAGGGAGTTCCCTCGTGGGAGGGGGAGCAGAGGGCTCCGGACAGACAGGCTCTGTGTGGTTTCTTGGCGCCTGGCCGAGCGTGCTCCGAGTAGAAAATGCAGCGGGAGGTGCGTGCCCTGTTCTCGGTGTACCAGCTTCTAGAGCCATTCCTGGAGAATGTTCTGGAGATAAAAGCGGTCCCCAGCAGCCCGTGAGACAGGCTCCCACCCTCCAAAAGGCGCCTCCCCCTTCCCCTAGCGGAAGGAAGGTTCCCTCTCCTGACATGCACCTGGAGCACCTGTTCGCATACCAAAGCCCGCGCCGGCTCAGGCGCCCGTGTCCCCTCAGGAGGACATGTTCGTGTCAGCCACCCCCACGTCAGCCTCCTGGTCCTTCTCAGCCCAGACCACGCCCCATGCTTGTGTCTCCTCTATCCTCTCCCGCATCCCTAGCTAGCCCTGGCCATGTCCAGTCTTTCTTTTCTCTCTGCTCTAGGCTCTTCAGATGCCTCTGGGAGTTCTTTCCCTGTATTCACAATAACCCTCCCCCAATGGAGTGGCCATTTTGGCAATTTCTTTACTGCACCCTGTAGGCACTTTTTTTAAAAGTATTTATTTTATTGGGGTTTCTTATATCTCTTTTTCCCTTCTCCACCCCAATCCCTTCCAACACCCTAAAACCATGTAGGAGAGAAAGGATAGTGAGAGGAAGGGGCAGAGTTCTCATCAGGTACTTCCTGCTGGTTAGGGTCACTGGGTTCCTTGGGACAAGTCCGGTCTTCGTTTCAGGAGATCCCCAACTTCTCAGACTTCACCAACAGCAGCCAGGAGCAGCAGGGGTGGGGGTGGAGCGTCATCAGCTTCTTCCTCCCAGCCTGCCCCCTCCCCGGGCTCTGGCATTTATTCCTTCTCACAGGTCTCAGAATTAAATATCTGCAGCTTCTCAGAGCCTGCACGAGGCGAGTAGCTGCTGTGGAGTCTAAAGCAGCTCCATATCTTACACCTGTTTACATGTTTACACAACATAACCGAGTTTTCAGACACCAAACCTACAGCACCCCTTCACACACGGTCCTTGGCTGCGGAGCCAGCTCTCTTCATAAACACAGTCTGTCAGGCCTGGCGAACTGGAAATCAAACATTGCTTCTTGCATGCCTGCTCCCGCCAGGGACACCTGTCCTTCCTCTAGTCCCTGAGATCAAGGGCCTCAGTTAGTGATAGCCAGGCGTGTTACCCAGATGGGAAGTTAGCAGGCCAGCCTGGCGATTGCCCGGCTGCTGTGTAGAGTGGACATCATCTGAGTCCTGACGTTCTCATCTCATCGAGACCCAGCCCGCCGGAGACCGATCCTCCGCACGCTGCCAGAAGGATGGGCGGTGGCTTTGCTGAGTCCCTGCTCCCACGGCACTCACTGAATGTGTCTGTGTTCTGCAGCATTAGGGACAGGCCATTTCTTGTGGAAGTCCTTCCCAACACAAGCGGTTCAAAGACAGAATATTCTATCAGGGTGTCCGGCACCAGACCATGATTAAGGCCCCTGTCTGCTGAATCGTGGCCTTTCCTTTCCTCTGTATTAAAGGTCGGGCACGAGAGGGTATCTTTCAGCCCTTTTACCTCACTTCCTTTTTCCTCTGGAGCCACTTCTCCCACGGTGCCAAGCTCTCAGCTCCTAGGCAGGGCTTCCCAGCAATGATCCGGCGTGTACCCTTTTCCTTTCAGTGCCCCTAGCACTTCCACCTCATCTTCCCCTGTCCCCAATTTATCCTCCAAATCAGAGGCTAAGGTGAGAGATGCTGACCATATCCTGCTTCCATTGTAATTTCACCTTTAAGCAGAGTCTCCCTGGGCAGACAACTCAGACCCAGATACACACATCCTGCTCTACACGGCAGCAGCGAGGCAATCACCAGGCTGGCTTGCTAACGTTCTCCTCTCTGGCGTGCTCCTCCCAGGAACCCTCAGCCATCCTTAGACCATCCCGCACTCCCCCAGCTCATCAAGCAGCCATTCCAGTCCAGAATGAAAATGAGGGCATGACCGCTCACCAGCATGGTTGAGGGGAAGGTTTTTATTATGATGTGAAGGAGAGTTCAGCCTGAGGTGTCTGGAAGGATCCAGCCTGGACCAGGTCATGGTCGGGGAGGAGGACTGAGAGGAAGAGGAGTGAGGGCGTGCAGACCAAGAGAGGAGCTGAGGACCAAGAGGCCAAGAGAGTGTGTGGCCTAAATGACTGGAATTTGCAAAATCAGAAATGGGGCTCTGAGAGGGTGGGATCTTTGCCAACTGCAGATAGTTTAATTCTGAGGCCGGTGAGAGAATAATGCCAGAGCCCGGGGAGGGGACAGGCTGGGAGGAAGATGCTGCTGACGCTCCACCCTTCCCCTGCTGCTCCTGGCTGCTGTTGGTGAAGTCTGATGAGAAGTTGGGGATCTCCTGAAATGAAGACTGGACTTGTTCCATGGACCCCAGTAACCCTGACCAGCAGGAAAGACAACTGAATCTGCATCCCTTCTGTGGAGGCTCCTCCTTGGAGGCTCCTCCTTGGGCTGTTCAGCCTCACTTGCATACCTTGCTCCTCAAACCAGGACTATGCAACCATTTTTTTTCCAGACTCGTCTTTGGTTTTGTTGTGTCCCTGTTTGGATGTCAGTCATGCTGGGTGAGTCTTCCTGGGGAGATGTGACACAAATATCTATTCACCCCAGATAAGGAACACTTGACATTAGCGATTTTTAAGGCTTCTCTACTGTGTTAGCCTCCACTGTGAGGCAGTATCAGAGATGGTTAGGAAGTCTCGGCCTGACTTCAGATGTTTCCTCCCCGTCACGAGGCTGTTCCTTTAGGCCTGTCGCGGTATAACACACCATGGCAGGAGTGTGTGGCAGGGGTTTCCTGTTTACCTAACCATGCCAGAGAGCCAAGAGAGACAGAAAGGGGCTGGAGCTCAGTTGACCCTCGCAGGCATTTCCCCAACCGCCTAGTTTCTCTCCTTGAGTCCCTAGCTCAGAGTTCTACCAACTCTCAGAGCATCAAGCTGGGGACCCGGCCTTTCAGACATGGTCCTGGGAGGCACATCCCAGATCTAAGGCTCAGCATCTGCCTGTCCTAACATGAGCTGCCCCGAGTGGTCCTGAAGCATCTTTGCGTTATTTGGAATAAGAGAGGGGCTCTGATGCAGGAAGAAGGGACCGCTTCGAAAGTGGGTACCTGAGAAAACCACAGGGGCAAGACCAACAGCCCAGATAGGAACGGGGAACAGCAGGACACAGCTCCAGGCAACGGGAAACTTTGCCCTCCATGGATCTCTGCAGCACAAACATCAGAGGGAAGGCACACAGAGACACAGTTCACAGGATGAGCGCTTCTCTCTCTGCCTCCGCACCTCACACAACCAAACTTGGCTGAAGTCAGGAAGATGGACACTGGCTGCTGAGTCATGCTTGTCTGAGCTGAGCGAGACAGCTCTATTCTCTGCCTCCTCAGCCTTGGGATGCCCCAGAAAGGACCACAGGACCTATGTCTTTCTGTCTTTTCTCTCTGCCTCCTTGCTGCAGAGTTGATACAGGCGCTTCATGATTCTATGTGGGTTACATGATAATCCCTGAACCAACCAATGTGGCCGGAGGGTTGAGATGTGCGGGGAGCTCTTAAGGCCACAGCAGTGCAACTCTGCAGGCAGGACCGTGAGCTCCACCCAGTCGCCTGACTGGGAACGGGAATTGGGTGGTTCCATGTGAAATGTAAAGGTTGGCTATTATTACCAGACTAAGACCTGGACTGCTTGCTTGCTGAGAGCCAGTATTTAGGAGATCAGCGTTCATAAGGCAGAGTTATTCAAAGGAAAAGGTCATCAAAGTTCTGGGTTGTTTAAATCTTTTTTTGTTTTCTTGTTTTTAGACATGGTTTTTCTGTGTAGCCCTGGCTGTTCTGGAACTCTGCTATGCAGACCAGGCTGGCCTTGAACTCACAGAGATCCTCCTGCCTCTGCCTCCTTCCTCTCTCTTCCTCTTGCTTCAAGGTCTCTTTCTGACCCCAAGCCCTGAGAACCCAAGCTCCTCATACTTCTCTTCTGCCCAGTTACAGGCGTCAGCAAGTTTATTAACCAATCAACTTTAAGTTAGGTAGAGCAAGGTTTATAAAACAAAGACAGGTGTAGGTGAGAGTGCACTGCTCTGGGCTGTCACCAGATCTTGGGGGCCAGTGATTAGCATTAGAATACACAGCAGCAGACTGACTTCCAACAGAACTCCGGTGTAAAAGCAAGGTGGTTTTGTTTTTTTCCTATGCCCACCCTTGCTCTGAATAATGACACAGAGACCTTTATATTTGCTAAAAGCTTCAGGCACTGTAGCCGGGCAGATAGTTCTAACCTGATAGTTCTGGCCTGGTCTGCTTCCTAGCCAAGTGGCCCATTACCTGCCATCTTAGTCTTGCTCTGGCACCCCCTTGTCCAACCATGTCCCCAAGGTCAACTTTACTCTTTCTGGCTCCCTGAGACCCTCTCCTTGGGCTCAGCAGTCCCGCCTTACTCTCTCCTGCCCAGCTATTGGCTGTTCGGTTCTTTATTTGACCGATCAGAAGAAGATGAAGAAAAATGTTTACAATATATCAAGACAGGAGATGTTTCATAATAATGACAGTGCCAACGTCTGACTGTAACCAGGTCTCTGGATACAGAAACCAGCATTTGAATATACAGTGCGCAAAAACACTCTCCAACACTCCTGATTCCTCCCCCCCTCCCCCCCCCCGTTGCTGGTATTATGGTGTGCACCATGTCTGGGTCTTTAGAGCTTTAACACTGTAAATCAAATGTCAAGGTTTTAAAACCATGCAGCAGAAGGAAAAAAAGAACCTCTCTAATTTGTTGAAAGTGGATTTCCTCCCTCTCTCTCTCTCTCATTTGGAATTATATGAATGCTTATAATTGGAAAGCCCTGAAGACACTTATGATGAAGAAAGAAAGGGAACGGGGGATGGATGGAGGGCAATGGCAGATCTGTACAAAGAGAGATGGCCTGAGTGCTGTCTTCTAGAGAGCCGGCAACAGGAGTAGCCAGGACTTTCCCTTCAGAAGGAAGAGGTGCTCACAGAGAGAACCCGAGCAAACAGCGACAGCAGGGCCTCAGGGACGGCCTACAGGCTTAACTGAGGAATTCCCTCTTCTGCTGTCTCCTCTGTGTGCTTTCACTTTGCTGAGCCCCTTCCACCCTCACTGTCCCTCTTCCAGTTCTTTCCCGTCGGCAGATCATGGCCACCATCGTGTCCCGTGTTTTTACGTGTCCTGTGCAGAATCTGTGTCTGAGGGGGTAGACACAAAAACTGACAGGCTTTGGAGGTCTTCATCCCAGCCCAGGCTCCCCAGCACAGGATTCCTACTGACCCAGTGTGAGGCGGGGGCAGCCCCTGGTTCAGTGGGAGGAGATGATAGAAATTGCTAAGCAAGCTGTTCCCACCACAGCCACGCTAGAGACGCCATGAGCTCCTGGGGCGGAGTGGGTCTCTCAGAAGTGCCGGGGAGGCTGTTTCTGGACAGTGGAAACTCTGTGACATAAAATCCTCTACACAACTCCCTGTGGGTTCTCGTAGGCGTTTTTTAAACGAGGCTAGCTCGTCTGTAGAATACCTGCTTAGCCTGTCTGGGACCCTGGGTTCCATCTACCACAAGTGGCTGGGCGTGGTCAGTAAACTGGTAAGTGCTGAACCGTACTCTCCAGCACCCTGGGTCGGGCTCCTCAACCTTCCTAACCCTGCGACCTTTAACACAATTCCTCAAGTGGTGGAGACCCCAGCCACAAAATTACTTTTGTTGCTACTTCGTAACTGTACGTTTGCTGCTGTTAGGAATTGTAATGTAAACACCTGTGTTTTCTGATGGTCTTAGTTGACCCCTCATGAAAGGGTCATTTGCCCCCCCAAAGGGGTCGTGACCCACAGATTGAGAACCACCACTCTGCCTCTCCCTCCCACGCTTGTGTTGCTCCAGATACCTCTGGCGAAGTCACCCACCTACTCCCTGACCCCTCTTGCTGCTGAGCCACGTGATCGAAGATAAGAACCAGATGTCCGGAGGCCTCTGCAAACATGAGCCCATTCCAAGTCTGGTGATTTCCTCATGCATGTTTGTACCGACTGGTTTCAAACCAACTTGATCCAAGCTAGAGCCAGCAGGAGAAGAAGCCTAACTGAGGAAGCGCCTCCTAAGACCCGCAGCCTGCAGAGCGCTTTCTAAATGAGTGACTGCTGTGGGAGGGCCTAGACCATTGAAGGTGGTGTCACCCCTGGGGTGGTCCTGGGGTCCATAAGAAAGCAGCTGACAAGCCATGAGGAGCAAGCCAGGGAGCAGCACCCTCCGTGGCCTCTGATCAGCTCCCGCCTCCAGGTTCCTGCCCTGCTTGAGTTCCTGTCCTGACTTTCCGTGGTGACTGACAGTGAGGTAGAAGCCAATTAATCCCCTTCCTCCCCAAGTTGCTTTGGTCGTGGTGTTTCATCGCAGGGACGGAGGCCTGACTAGGATGGTTTTCCACCCAGACAAGTTCTGTCCGCTCTGGAGTGTTGGGGAGGAAATGGCCTTTGCCTCCCGCAGCGACTGGGCAGACCGCAGCACTGCTGGTTCGTCCCACGCCTCTCGGCCATCTTAGTTGTCCCTGATTGCCCACTGCCCCACCCCTGGATGTCGCCGGAGACCCCATGCTGTGTAGTTCCTTAGTTACATGCGGCTTTTGCTGCGAACACCGGACCCTGGACAACGGGCCTTTCCTGAAGGTCTTCACACCGGGACCTGGGCCCCCAAAGCTGAGGGCCTCGAGGACGTGGCTCTTTTATGACCCCCAAGCCTTGCTCCTCACTCCTCTCACCTAACCCCAAGCCCTCTCACATTCTCCCTGTCTCCCCACACCCTGCTGATCGCCACCATCTGGCCAGCTCGCGCCCGGTGATGAGGAGCGATGGGGACAGAGCTCGTTGGAAACCTCTTCCCAGTAATAATTTGCAGACACAGCTTGTCCTCCTCTCCCTGCCTCAGAGGAAGAGGTTTGCCTACCGTTGCCCCAAGCCACTTATATGTTCTCAGGAACTTAAGCCTACCAGCCTCTGCCCCTTTATTGATAGAATCTACAATCTCAGGAGAATTATAGTCCTGACCCTCGTTGTGAAACTACCTGGTAACCTGAGGCAGGCCTACAAGTTCCCAGAGGCCCGCGTTCTCAGCCGTGAAATGAGGTTGCAGTGGTCCCTGACTCCTTGGCTCTGGAGGCTAGAGCGTGAGTTTTCTCAGGAAAAACGCTTAGCACAGTTTCAGGCTTGCAGTGAACACCCAATAAAATAGAGTGTCTCCTTCTCCCCTGAAGCCCTCGCTCAAAGGATGAGCTCACCAGGCAGAACACAGCTTCAGAGCGTGGAGCGAGAGTCTGCAGTGGGCTAGCCCACACAGCTCTAGCCCCAGGCCCCATCCTTCCCACTGCCACCCTTCCTCCAAGCCTCCCCTCCCCCGGCCTGCCTAATCTGTCCTA
This sequence comes from Rhombomys opimus, assembly GCA_010120015.1. Taxonomy (NCBI): domain Eukaryota; kingdom Metazoa; phylum Chordata; class Mammalia; order Rodentia; family Muridae; genus Rhombomys; species Rhombomys opimus. Next base: position 800,765 of record REGO01000222.1, on the reverse strand, counting down.
TGCTCTGCTCCCATTGGATGGAAAACCGTCTTTCTCTGGAAGTCCACCCAGCGGCTCTCCTTCGCCGCCGCCGGCTTCTTCCCCTCACCGTGCAGGCAGGCTCAGATCTCTCCAGTCTTCAAAAAAAGCACAAATGTCTCCTGGCAAGCCCTTCCCTGCTTTCTGATGAGAGAAGGAATGCCACAGTCGTGCCATCTCAGGGCACGGCTTTGGATATCTTCGGAAGCACGGACTCCTGGAAGGACCAGGTTCTGGGGCCAGCTCCCATTTTGGGGAGACTCTAAGATCATCCAGTTCAACCACTTTAATGCACGTGGGTGTTACCCATATTTCGATACTACTA
>REGO01000222.1:781607-799774 GCA_010120015.1 Rhombomys opimus | reverse complement strand
TGACCTGGGGAGCACGGTGAGGGCCTGGGAGGTGACCCGGGAGCACAGGGGGGGCCCGAGGCTGTATGCTGGGACCCTGTGGCCCTGGTCAGGGCAGACATGGGGTGCTGGCAGGGATGAGTGATGGAGACAGGGGCTTGGGAGAAGGACCAGTGGGGAGGGTAATGGCCGGAAGGTGGGCGGACATTTATTTGCTTGGCTTGGTGGTTTGGGGAGGAGGGATGGCGAAGCCTCCCGCTGAGCTGGCGCTTTCTAACCCGCAGACCCAGGCCTGGTCACGATGAAAGGCTTTGTAGTGGGCCAGGCTCTTTTATTTGACGTTTTTAAAGTGATGTGGGCTGGCAAGGCGGCTCAGAGGACAGGCGTGTTTGCAGCACGTCTGACAACCTGAGTTTTTTTCCTGGAAGCCATAGGATAGAAGCAGAGAACTCAATTCTACAAGCTGTCCTCCGACTTCCACTCAGAGGCTGTGGCAGGAATGCGTGTGTGTGTGTGTGTGTGTGTGTGTGTGTGTGTGTGGTTCATGTTAGCAACTCATGCTGAAAGGGTAGCCCATTCATAGCCCCCGCAGCTGGATCAGACTAGGATGCTCACGTCAGATCCTCCCACAGAGCTTAAGCCGTCACTTAATCATAACACCTACTTCAGTGTCAAGGCCGTATAAAAAGCTGTTGCACTGCTGAGTCAAGGAACACTCACACAGACTGTCTGTTCTCATTTAGGGTTTACTACAGACACAGCCTCCCAGGGCTAACCACACAGCAGAGAGCAGACTGCCAGGAGTATAACACTAGTGCCACACGCCTTTAGTCCCAGCACTCGGGAGGCCCAGGCAGCAGATCTGTGAGGTCGAGGCCAGCCTGGTCTACAGAGCGAGTCCAGGGCAGCCAGGGATACACAGAGAGACCCTGTCTCAGAAGAAACAAAACCAGCAACAAACAAAGAAGAATATGACATTTCCTGGCTAGCGAGATGCTACATGAGTCACGTGCTGACTCTCAGCTATTTGCAACTCCAGTTCCAAGGGATCAGATGCCTTCAGGCACCAGGAACACACATGGTGCACACACACACACGCATGCAGCTGAAACATTCATACACATTAAGATGTATATATACACATATACATACATACATACATGCACATTTTTTTTAAAAACCAACATTTTCCCCCCTCAACTGTATTTGATTGAATTTGAGGGTTCTGATCCCGGGCACAGAACTGACTGTACATTAATTGTGCTGTCATAAGGTGTGGCGTTAAATTCTTCCTGTGGCCCCAGACTTGGGAGAAAATGCCTACACCTAAGACAATGAAGTACTGAGAACGACACGCTCTGGAGAGAACCGAGCTGCCCCATAGACGCTGCCATCCCAGGGAGCTTTGGCCGAGAGTCTGTGCTCCCACTGCCCACAGGAAGGAAGAGGGTGGGAAGTGGCTGCTCTGGAAACCTCTGGTGTGCTGGCCAGGGTTATGCCAACCTGATACAAGCTGGAGCCGTCTGGGAGAAGGAAACCTCAACAGAGAGAATGCCTCCATAAGGCCCAGCTGTGCGGCATTTTCTTAATTAGTGATTGGTGGGGGAGGGCCCAGCCCATTGTGGGTGGTCCTGTCCCTGGGCTGCTGGACCTGGGTGCTATAAGCAGGCTGAGCGAGGCCCCTCCGTGGCCTCGGCATCAGCTGCTGCCTCCGGGTTCCTGCCTCACTTGAGACAGTGAGTCTCTGTCCTCACTTCCTTCGGCGATGGACTGTGCTGCGGAACCCTCAGCAGTTTCCTCTCCATCTTGCTTTTGGTCATGTTGTTTCGGCACAGCCGTAGAAACCCTAGCTAAGGCGCCGAGGCCACAGGAGTCTTCTGTCCCTGGGAGTACGCATGCCATTCCTGGCTCCGTGGAGTTGCAGGGCAGAGAGGGCTGGGAAGAAGACGGGTGTTTAGTCTAGTGGGCTGAAGTTTAAGAAGGGGGGAGGGGACAGTTCCTGCAGCAGCTCATGAAAGAGGATCAATCAGAACACACCTTGAGCCTGGATCTGCCCAGCCTTCCCAGGCAGCCCCTGTGAGTGTGAGGGAGAGGTGGCCCCCAGAAAGAGCTGCACCGTCCCCACCTGAGGGTCCTCGGTGATGAAGAAGGTGGAAACAGAACCCCGAGGAATCACACAATGTATTAAAATTCAAATGTAAATGTTGGAAGGTTGCCCAGCTTTCAAGATGTTATTTGTCTGTTTATAGAGAGTGTTTCATTCTATCTCTGGCTGGCCTTGAACTCACAGAGAACGACCTGCCTCTGTCTCTTGAGTGCTGAGCGTAAAGGCGTGCGTCAGCACACCTGGCTTGTGTTTCTTTTGGAACATCGTCAAGCTGGGATCCATGGCGCGCGCGCCTTCAATCCCAGCATGGCTGTGTAGGACTCCAGGAGGAGCTCAGATAAGAGAACTCGCAATTTCAGCTTTGTAGTTTCCTGGAGCACTCACTTCATCTATTTGTCCCGTCTGTGGCAAGGACAGACCCTTAGAGACATCAGCCACTGAGCCAAAACCAGAGCGAAAATCTCCCAGCTGGCGGCCAAGCCTTTGCCGCTTTGGGAAAGAGGAACGAGAGGCTAAGGATCAAATGATGACACCCCGTGCGTCTCCTCTTCTGCCTAAGCAGACACCGTGAGACAGAAAAGGAAGTTAGCAGACGAGTTTCTCCCTCGGGTCTCTGACAGGCATGATTAGGGGCAGGGAGATGGATGGCTTCAATTAGGCTGACTGAAGGCAGGGATATGAAGCGTGTCCACAGTCACATCTCAGCACGCAGACTTCCCACAGTGCCCCCACTGAGAGGCCAGCGAGCAGGAACGCATCTGTGGTGGTGTGGCTCCAGGCATCCTTCGCAGCCACACCAAAGCCGAGACTAAAGGCTCAGACTGTGCCCACATCTTGCACACGCCAGGCATGTGGCCTCCAACAGGGCAAGACTGTGGGTCTGGAAGGTGGGGCTTTCCTGGGAGTGTCGCCGGGATGTGAGACGTGAGCGAGCCTGGCAGGGTGCTGGGTTTCCAAATGCCATCATTATCTCCTGCTCCCTTCCTGGGAGCAGAAGGAGAGATCTGTCTCCACCCAGCTTCCTTGTCGAAGATTAGTCATTTAATCCCCAAAGATGTCAGCAGAGCGCTGTCACACTCCGTCAGACTGCCTGCACTCTCACCTGCTCTATTTCAACACAGAAATGACGAGCTGTTTCCCCACCCCAGGCCGTGAGATTTCCTTGATAGATTGCCAACAACCACAGCAGTTATGCTGCAGGCCTGGCTCAGCCGGGGCTCTGCGGAGCCAGGGTGTGTGTCCACATGTTACACTCCTCTCTCGAAAGCCACGGTTCTCGGAGTTTTTCTTTTTTACAAAGGGATTTTACCTGTTTGTTTTTTCCAGACTTGGTTTCCCTCTCTCTCTCTCTCTCTCTCTCTCTCTCTCTCTCTCTCTCTCCATGGGCAGGCTGGGCTGGAGGCAGCACACAGTTTGTTGGGGGGGGGGTTGGCCAGGGTCCCCGGGTCTCTGGCTTGTGTGGCCATTGGCCAGGGCAGGGGTGTTGGAAGAACCCTCATCTGCATGCTCAGGGGCTGCAGGTTGAGGACTGGGTACCTTGTAAGGTCCAACAAGGAGCGGAGCCTGTTAACTGTCAGGGTAATGACTCCTTCCTAGGGCTGGTGGCGGGGCAGCCAGCTTTACGGTTAGGAGGGAGAGCCAGCTCCTGCCATCCTCATGCCTGAGGTTTCCAGGGCTAAAGGCTACTGGACCCTCCTCAATCCTGTGTCATCGTGGTCCCACACGCCATCACCGTCTGGCTGATTGTTTTTGATTATCCGCCTCTGCATGGGTATCTGTCCGAGAGCACAGGTACCTGTCTCGGTAGAGACATCAAATTCCCCGCAGCTACCTATGGGTGGTTGTGTGAGCGTTGGGAACCAAACTTGGCCACGAAGCCATCTCTCCAGTCCTCTTGCTTTCTTTCTTGTTACGTTGGCACGGCCTCTGCTGCCTTCCACCATCCTCTTGGGGAGTATTAAGATACTTGAGGCTACAAAGAACAGAACCCCCAATTCAACCTGACTAAAAAAAAAAAAAAAACAAAAAAACAAAAAAACAAGGAACAATTTCCCAGCCTGTGGCACTTGCGCAGCTGTATCTCGCCTCGGGTCCAGCAGCGCATGGCGGAAGCTCAAACAGAGGCTGCGAAGGCTCTCTCTCCCTCCGCCCAGCCTGCCCTTTGTCTTTGTGGTGGGTGGCCTCAGGATCCTTTTCCCTTAGCAATCCCAGAGAAAAGGAGCTGCTTCCTGAGGCCTGGAGTGGCCTGGCCTGGCAGGGCGAAACCAGGGATCAGTGCTGCTTAGTTCCATGGGGTTGTGGTTTGGATCCGAAATGTCCCACCAGCACATGGTTTGAGCTGTTTTGGAGCCTGGCTGGCAGCCGTGTGTCGCTAGGCTGTACATCCCGTCTAGCGCCTACCTGGGGGCTCTGCCCTGATGGGGAGTCTCCCCACACTCGCCTACTGCCACGAACTTCACCGCGCCTTCCCTGGCTTGATCAACTCCCCTGAAACCACGAGCAAAAGACACCTTCCCATAAGGTGTTTCTGTCAGGCTGTGTGTCCCAGCCATGACAAGAGTGCCTAACACACGCGGTGACTGAGAATAGGGTACTAAAGGTTGCTCATGGAGAACAGGATGGATGAGAGAACGGAAGTCAGCCACTGTGTCAGGGTGCTGGGTCTTAGTCACCCTTGCTGGCTTTGGGATAGTCCTTCCTGCTCTAAGCCCAGGAACAGTTTAGGTAGTTCTGTGGTCCTCCCCTGACACTCCACATTCTCCATCTTGAGACCCTGTGCCTTCAGTCTCCAGTTCTAACTTTTGAGGGCCTTGGTCATCACCATGGAGAGCTCTGTCTTTCTCTTCATCCTCTTCTGCCCATAATCAAAAGATGAAGCCATGACTCCCACGCCCAGAGCCCAGAAGTTTGAGAAGTCTGATGTTTCTGTGCTGGGTTCCCTCAGACCAGAGTGCTTGGGCTAAGCAGCTCCTGGAGGCAGCTGGCCCTTGGACACCTGCGGAATTCGTTCTTATCTGGAACTGTGCCTGACTGCCCCCTAAGCTGGCTTAGAGAAAGCAGTCACTGGCCAGCATTCCAGTCCAGTGCACCTGAATACAATAAAGATTGCTTCAGTTTGGCCCGGAAGTGTGGTAATGGTCTTATTCTTGTCTGATGGGATTAACATTTTTGGAGACCCCAGTGAGATCAGACCACCCACCCAAATTTTAAAGCCAGCCCTTCACTCCAGGACTGCGGCGGGGGTGGGGGCTGCAGGGCCACCTCAGGGGTGCACAGCGTGAGCCGTACCAAGGCTGTGGGGCGTGCTTTCAGCCTCATAGACTGGGGGTGAACTGCTGTGCTGAGAAAAGCAACAAGCACCCATGGAGGCCTCCAGGGTAAGCCATGGTGACCTCCTGTGACCTCTAGTCCTGCTGAGACCCGAGCTGGGTGAGGAGGGCTCTGACGAGACCCAGTGCTGTCCTGTCCAGGGCAGCAGCGAGACGGCGCTCAGCCCAGCGAGGCCTTTGGTCTTGTCTTCTGTCTTGCCAGGGCACATCTGGATTTTGGTTTCATTCTTACTGTATCCGACTTCTGTATGTTCTGGGTTGACTGGTTTATCTTGGACTCGGGGGAGCTGAATGGATGGAAGAATGGACAGAATGGACAGAATAGGTAATGAGATCAGCGAGCCTGACAGTCCCCTGGCCAGCGTGACACACTTTGCCCCCTGTGGTTAAGGAAGGCTGTGATAGCCCTCGCCAGGAGTCACCTCCAGACAGTCTGGGTCAGTTGGCTCCCCGAGGGCACTTTCCATTCTCAGAGAGTCTGGGTGGTGCGTGCGTGCGTGCGTGCGTGCGTGTGTGTGTGTGTGTGTGTGTGTGTGCGTGAATGTCTCCCCCTGTAAGCTGCGCCACCCCCCAGACTGGATACACCTTACCTGGGCGAAGCATCCTCCAAGCTGGCGCCTGGATGAAGGTTTGGGCGGTCTGCATTGGGCGAGGTGGCCCAAGCCTGACTGTCAGCCGCTGTGCCCTTCAAGGGCCTGCAGCAGAGACCCGGGAGCCCCCTCTGAAACCTGCTCTGCAGGACTCAGTGGAGGAATCCCTCCTCCCTCCATCTTCATCCTACACCCTTCCTCACCTCGGCCTCTGTCTTTGCCACCCATCACATGGCCTCACTCTGCTCCTCCATTAGCTTCAGCCGTCTAGCACTTCCCTTTCCTCATGTCTTCTCTCCCTAGCTCTTCCCCACTGTCCCCTGACTTCCCCTCCCCACACTCACCAGTGAATCCCACATGCCCCCCAACCCTCCCATGCTGACGCTGGGTGACACCCCCCTCCGGCCTTGCTCCCCTATGGTGGCTTCCTGATCACCAATACCTCGGTGTCCACCTGTCCACTACGGATCTCTGCAACTGGGAGGACCAGAGCCCCCTTTCAGCACTGACCACAACTCCTCGATTCCTCCAGTCGATTCCATCTTTTTCAGTCACATGGGACTGCTGTCAGCAGACTCTCCGTACCCTCTTCACCTTGCAGAAAGGGAAGAGATTCTCAGAGGGCAGCTGAGGCATGCCCTCCCCAGAATAGCTGCGGTTGCCGATGACCCAGGGGTAGAGGCAATTGGCTGTACTCTGCCAAGCTGGATACCCCAATGGGACTTCAAAACAGAGGGAGGCAGGAGGTCACTTGGTGAGGACCACTGAGCTCTGTTTGAAACAGGCGGCCTGCAGGCCCACCAACGTCAGGTGGCAGATGTGAGCCAGCCCAGGCTGTCGCCTTTTCCGGAATGCCTCCCGATGGCTATCAGACCCAGATCTGATAGCCATCCCTACAGACCCTACCAGATCCCTACAGACCCAGAGGACCCAGCGAAGCTCCAGGCGATTGACTCAGCCTTTGTCACCCAGTCAGCCTCTGACATATGCAGAAAGATCCAAAAGACGGCTGGGTTTGCAGGAAAGAACAAGTCAGACGATTAGAAATAGCCCGGAAGGTATTTGGTAGCAGAGGCAGCAAGGAAGATCTTTCGTCAAAGAAGACGGGGCGACCCACCGTGGCTCCGCTACAAGCCCCAGGCACTTTCAGCTCTGCCTGTGCACCCCAGGATAAAAAGAGGAGACCTGTGTGTAAGGACCCCCTACTGCAGAGGACTGGATTGTTGGGAGGGTGAATGCCCCAGGGGAAACAGATAGCCACCTCCTCCCCACCCAAACCCAAGCCAGTCCTGGCTATGGAGCGTTAGAGAGGCTAAGGGTTCTTCAAGCTAGGCCGCCACAGGTGAAGACTGTAAAGTTTCTGGTAGACATGGGAGCTCCCATTCAGTATTGTGGAGGGGCCCTAGGCCCCCTTACCAAACAAAGAAATACAGGGGATATTAAAGAATACAAATGGACCACTGACCAGACTGTTAGCCTAGGACAAGGATCCATGACTCAGCTTTTTATGGTTATTCCTGAAGGCCCCTACCCTCAGCCTGGACGGGCCCTCTTGAACAAGCTCCAGGCAACTATCCAAGCTCCAAGCTCTATCACCCTGAGAAGGCACTCCCAAGCTGCAGCCAGGAGGCCCTGATAGGGCTGTAATTACAACCTGCCCAGTTAGTGGGGAACACCTGCGCCTCCTAAGTCCAACCCAGTCCAGGGAGGGGGGACAGAGAAAGCTGCTAATACAGGACATCCCTACGGTTCGGGCAGAGGACGATCCTAAACATGCCACACACCAGAGTGCAGCTAACATCTGGGCGATGCTGGACCCTCTCACACCAGACACGTGTTGCTCCGCAGGGAAGGAGGCGGTTCTGTTCCAGAAGGAAGCAGCTGTGCAGGGACGGTGATAGTCATAGGCCAGAAGGAGCCGTCTGGGCACAAGCCTCGCCAGGGGCACACCCGCACAGAGGCAGTCGCTGTGACACAGGCTTTAAGACGGGCCGAAGGGAAAGCCGTGAATGTCTACACAGACAGCCCGTGCGCTTTTGCCATGGCTCGTGCTCATGGGCAGATATACAGAGGCTTGCTCACCTCAGAGGGAGAAGGCTGTTCAAAATAAACGCAAACTTGTCCAGTTGCTAGAAGCCATCTGGCTGCAAACTGAACTGGCCATGTTACGTCCACCAGGACACACACACACATAAACCCCCAAACTCAAGGTAACAACTGTGGAGGCCTGGTCCTCTCGGCATAAGTATGGTTATTTTTGCTTTGGGCCCAGCAGCCACACCATCTCAACTTGTTGCTGACGTAAAAGAATCTCTGTGCAGGTCAGGTTAACCAAAAACCATGTTTGTGTTCAGCGTGCTGTGTGGCCTGGCTGTTCCTAGAAATTTCCCAGCCAGCAGCGCAGCCGGCCCTCACCCTGAATGTAGATGGAAGTAAAGGTCCGCTAGAAGGGCTTGTCTCACTAGCAAAAACAGTGTGAGTCAGAACTGGCCACCTGGGCCACCGTCTGCCCCTCCCCCTCCCTATGAGAACCTGCCCCTAGAAAACCAGTTAATGTCACAGTTGGGGTCCCAGGTCCTTCTGTGGCCCCGATTGCAGTCAGCTCAGAGAAGACATCCATATCTGAGACCGGAGTCTGGGTGGTTTGTGCAGCTTTTCTTAGGCTGCCATCAACCACGAGGATCAAGTCACCAAAGAGGCTGCTCTTGGGGGACCCAGCCGTCCTGGAACTGTCTCCTGTCCCGAGCCCCGACTCCGCTTTAAAGAAGATGTTCCTGGAGTACCATCCAGGAGAGATCAGGTCAGAATCTGACTGGGCTCAGGAGAGCGGCGGCAGGGGTAGGTCTTGCCATCTTGCCAGATGGAAGAATTCATGCCAAGGGTACCGGGCCAGAACTGGCTAATTGCCTTGCATTGCTCCACGCACTTGTCACCCAAGATCTCAGAACTGCCCTCCCCTCATGTCCAGCTGCCTGGACACAGAAATGCACAGGGCACTTCAGGCCGATGCCTGACCTGTGCCCAGGGAAATGCAAAGAAGGGCGTCTCCCCACGACAGTGGAGTACTCTACCCGGTACTGTACCCCGTGAATTTTGGCAATTGGACTTTACTGAAACCAATCCAGGACTATATGGCTACAAATATCTGCTGGTCTTGACACCATCACTGGCTGGGCTTTTCCATCAAGAACAGAAATGGCCCCGGTGGTAGCTAATTAATAACAGAATTTAATAAAAGATAATATTTTCAGATTTGGCCTCTGGGGTCTGAGCACGGCTCAGCCTCACAGCCGAGTTATCTCAATTGTTCTCAAAGGCTCTTACCGTAAACTGAAACCTTCTGTATCATTCTCAGAGCTCAGGAAAACGTAGAGAGGGTGAATGGAACCTTAGAGGCGATTTTAACTAAATTCCTCTTGAGCCTGGTGCCAGCTGGGTTGGTCTCTTACCTCATGCCCTTCTCAAGGCCCGCTGTACCCCTCCCGAGAGAAGTGTCCTTCATGAAGCGGCCGTTGGTGACGTCTTCCCATGATCTTTCCCACATGTGCCCTGACTAGTACCAGATTGCTCCACTCCAGGCCCTGGCACCTTAAAGGGCCCACAGTTGACTTTGGATGAGAACTTTCCTCAGGTCCACCCTGCTTAGCCTGCTGGGTACTGACGCCTTGATCATCCATTCCAGCCTGCCGTGCTGTGCTGGCCCATGGCTCCGAAACCAAGCAGCTTGAGCCCGGATGGAAAGGCCCTTACATTAGGGTTCTCTGGGTGTCTGCTGCTACAGAGGTTACTGGCGTTCCCGCTAGATTCAGCACTCACACCCCCAGAAAGCACCCGGTGGACCTGTGAAAGAGGGGCCCACCCCCCAGAGGTGGAAACTGACGGAAAGAAGACCGTTAGAAATCAAACTTTCTAAGGTTTCACTGTCTAACATAACTCGAACGTTGTGTTCTTGCTGCTGGAATTTGCATCATGATTGTCCCACCGCTAACAGTTTTACTGACCTATTTTCGACCTATGCAAATGGAGCCTGAATGCATCTTGATATGGAAATAAAAAGGCACCTTGTCATAGGAAACAGCCTGATATTGTCTTCCATGCAGAAGATTGCTTTCATCCACCAGGGCCAAAGTTTGGACACAAGAAGGGGTTCCTAGCCAGGTGGATGAACTGACCCAACTGACCAGTGCCAGCGTAACAATAGACTTCGGCATAATCGCATATCCTCTGAAAGGTTCTGCACGCTAAATGAGGAGGAGGAACCACTCACTGATCATTTCAGTTGAACATAACGTACCCAGAGTAACTTGTCTGTAACTAACGGTATGGTTTATAACCATTGGCTCCACCCAGCCCTAAAAAGCCAACTAGAAAATTTCTTCTGTATCAGAGGAGATACCTCCATTCCTGGGCGCTTAAAAAGATGTGTATATGGAATAGGAGTTATGTAGGAAAATTATATAGGAATAACAGCAGTCAAGATGGAACTTGCCAGGGTTGGGGATTTAGCTCAGTGGTAGAGCGCTTGCCTAGCAAGCACAAGGCCCTGGGTTCCGTCCTCAGCCCTGGAAACAAACAAACAAACAAACAAAAGACAAAGTAACAAAAAGATGGAACTTGCCCTCACCAATTCTAGAGCTGTGGCCAATGTTCCTATTCATATGACTTTCTCCTCCACTGTCTGTGTTTTGATTGTGCTAATGGACTCTCTTGTTATAATTCTGCTTCTCACCACCCCCACCCCCCCCCGTAAGCCACTGCCCTTGGGGTGGGCCATTTCTGTGGGAATACTTATTCTTCTCTCCTCTTGGGATCAAAGGTTTATGTGGGACAGGACATGTCATCCTGTTTTATTTAGCAAACCTTTACAATCAGTTAACACACTCACAGAGCTGTCCTCATACCTCTGTTGGGGATGGTCCGACGCTGTATTTTGATGCTAGTAGCTGGCCTCGCTGGTTACTGCCCTATCCTTGTTGTGTAAACCCGCCTAAGACATTATTCCTGATTAGTTAACTAAAAGGCCTGCACCTGGGTATGGCAGAAGGCGGAAGGCATGGCTACCTCCTTCCCTGGCTTTGGGAAGAGGAGAATCACAGGAAACAGACAGAAAGACAGGAAGAGAGGAAAGAGGAGGACACCATGATGGGTTATTGTAGGAAAAAAACCACACGGGCTGGGGTGAAGGGTTCTGGAAATGGTGTGGAAAGGAGCGATCCAGATGAAGGATAGGAAGGTGTTTATGAGATTAGGGATGGAAGGTGCCAGATAAGGATGGTGAAGGCGGACAGCATTGGATGGGGCTGGGAGGCAGATGGTGAGGTTATTGAGACAGCGTAGGTGGACTATCTACCTGGCCCAAGGTAAATAAGGCAATCTAATAATATAATATAATATAATATAATATAATATAATATAATATAATAATATAATGATCTAATGGGGTCTGTGTCTTATTGATTTTGATAGGTTGAATGATATCACCATAATAATTATAGCACTAATAATAAACGTTGCATAGCCTGTGTCTTACTGATTTTGATAGGTTGAATGATACCACCATAATAATTACAGCACTAATAATAAACGTTGCATAGCCCGACACCATTAGTTCCCAACAGCATACCTATTAGATTCCCCTTTGGTGGCCACCGCAACTTTTCTATTATCTGGAGTGAGAGTTTTGGAATCTTGGTGTCTTTAAAAACATAGAAATATTATAAGAATATGTTTTTGTTTTAATCCCAGGTGTGGAGATATGAGGCTGTTTCACAGCAGCTGACTATGATTTGTCACATGCTCTGGCGGAGTCATGGTTTTGCCCCATAGTTTCTGAGACTGCATGATGTTTAGAATTCTGGGAGCTTTTCAGAAGGTATATAAATGCTAGGCCCCTGAGGGACAGTATGGGTTGTTGATTGTTGTTGGTCATGGTTTGTTAAGGAGTTGTGCACAAAAAAGAAATAAGAAGAGGAGAGGAAAAAGAAGAAGAGAAAAAGGGAGGAGGAGGAGGAGGAGGAGAAATCAGATATCCTGACAGCAAAGATCAAACTTGCCCCAAGGAAAACATTGCATCCTTTTCAACCCCTGACTTTATTCAGAGATCTCTTTCCTTTTCTGTCCTTTTTTTCTCTCTTGTCTAGCGTTGGAGAGCTGAAAGGGAAGAAGAAAACGGTGTGGAGAAGGGTGGAAGGAAGAAGAACCCACAAAGTTGCTAGGACCAGCTATAGTTACCTTCCCAGGGCTCATTGTTGGGTCACAGAGAACTCTCTAGAGCAGCCTGTTAACATTACAGCAAAAATATTAGCCAAAATTACTCCAGAAATAGGAGAACTGAGTACAGCAGTTCTACAAAACAGGACTACCAGAGTCTGTTGCTTAAATTATAATTTTGGTTGTCAGCAATTTACTGGTATGTGCTGTTTTGATAAGCTCTGATTTCTCTCATACAACTGACAACCAAATTAATGATCTACATTTAAAAAAAAAAAAAAGACAAAATCTCTCAGACAAACTGGCTAAGATGGTTCTTCCCCCTCAATTACCCTCCAATATTATCTCTGGTGGTTGTCCTAACCAGACCCTGTGCCCTCCAATTTGTCTCCAACTTGATCACCTGTAAGCCGTGCCACAGCGTTGTTAAAAACAGTGTCCTGTCAAGGATTTTACAGGAACATGTTGGTCAGGAGCGGAATGAGGAAAACTGCCTGACTCCATTTTGTTATTAATAATAAGTTTCTGTTTATTATAAGAGCCGAGTTTTAAGTGTCTGCTTTCTGGAACCTGATCGCTCTCTTTGTAAGAACTCCTGGCCTGCTCCATGACCGTGACCACTGTGGCGGTTGTGTAGAAACGGCCCCAGAGGCTCTGAGAGGTGGCACTGTTAGGAGGGTGGCCTTGGTGGCCCCGTCACTGGGGGTGGGCTTCGAGGCTTCAGATGCTCAACCCCAGTGCGGCTCTCTGTGACTCCTGCTGATATGGATCCCCACACAGAACTCAGCTACCTCTCCGGAGCCACGTCTGCCCGCGTGCCTCCATGCTTCCTCTGAGCTGTAAGCCAGCCCCAGTCAAACGTTTTCTTTCATAAGGGTTGCTGTGGTCACAGTGTCTCTTCAGAGCCATGAATCCCCAGCTAGGCAACCGCGAGGATTGCTTTTGAGAGCCTTGGTCTCTAATCAGTGACCACAGAGGCTGACTGCTGAGACTTTTCCCTGAGTGCACCCGAGTAGAACAAAGCTTGCTTCAGTTTGGCCCGGAATTGTGGTAGCAGCCTCATTCCCGTCTGCTGGGATTAACACCACCACACAGCATGCAATGGAAGGAAGCACACCTTTATTTCAGCTCCGCCATCCCAGGCCCAAACACCAGGACGTGCCACCCAGTGTGTTGGGTACAAAGTTCAAAAAACTCCTATCAACATGGATAACCCTACAACGTTATGTCACAAGCCCCTGCCAAGGTGCAGCTCATCCCACGGCCCCAGAGGGAGTGCCTGGGGTTCACCACAGATGAGCAGGCAGAGCAGGGCTGAAACAGCAGCACTCAGGAAAGGCGCCAGGGAGCCCTGGGATGTGCCTTGGAATCCACGCTGCAGCTGGGGAAGTCCCTGCTTTGGCCATGGGGGTCCCAGCCACAACGCCATCCAAAGGTGAGGACAGCCCCACGTGTGGGCTCCTGGGGCGGGCCAGCTGGCCGAGGTAGTGTAAGCGCACCTGGAAATGTGGGGTACCCAGTGATGACGTCAGGTGTTTTCACGGGCTGGGAGCTGCCTGGTCTGGGGGCAACAGAGAGGGAGGCAGGGAATATTGGAATCAAGGCTCTAAGATTGGCAGGTTGTAATCTGAGCCCGGGGTTGGGGTTGGGGTTTCCTCAGAAAAAAAGTGCAGAGGGAGGAGGGAGAAACATGGGGAAGGGGTCTCTCAGAGAAGAGGACAGAGGGGAAAATGGGGGAGAGTGAGGGGTAGAGGGGCCTATCAACCTTTCTCTTCTTTCTCCCACGGCCTCTGTGGATCTGGAGCCCACTCTCCCACACCCTCAAGACCAGGCATCTGAGACCACCACCAGCTGGCCTGGATGCCGAGCGAAGGAATCAGTGGAGCTGCTGAGCTTGCCACCTCCTCCTCGAGCCTCGGGGTAAGCATGGACCTCAGCTCACCCTCCTCTCCCACTGAGGTGCTGTGCCCCAGCCTGCCCAGGCTAGTCCTCCACTACTCCAGGCCTCAGGCTGAAAGGGGAGGAAGGGAGAAGAGAGAGCAGGAGGGAAGCAGGGACAGGATTTTTGAGACCTAACCCCTTATCATGTTGAAGGCCAGCAATTTGGAGTCTCCCCTTCAACCTGGGACCCAAGTACAGAGAAAATTTTATGAAATATGTTTAACAGTGCAAATGTATTCTTACATTGTGCAAGTGTTCACGTTAGATCTTTTTTTGCTTTGTTTTCAGTTCTAACTCAGCATTTATGAACACAGTTAAAATTTTTAATTGCGCTAACTAGCCTATTGCAGCTCTACTTGGCTAACCAGATGAGAGGCTGCATTTATATCTTAAAACGAAATTTCACCATTAGGAAGGGGAGGAAGCCATTAATCAGTACTGAAGGGAGAAGAGCAGCAGCAGCAGCAGCAGCAGCAGCAGCAGCAGCAGCAGCGCCTTAGAAGTTGCTGTGATCTTACCACCCTGGGGCAAACTACCTGCGTCAAGGTTGGAAGAGACCTTGATGTTTGGGTTAGTGGGAAGTAGTGCGGACCGTGAGAACTGGAGGTGCTGCCTGGATCAAAGCAGCTGTGGCCAAGGGTGACACTAGCCTTACATGCTGCTCTTGATGTCAGGAAAAGGGGGATCTAAGACAGCCAGCCCTTTGTAGTTTCCAACCCACGTCCACGGATTCCGCTGTGAGCAGATTCCTGAAAAGCAGCTGTGTCTGGCTGAAGCTGAGAAACTCTTAGAGGGAGTCTCTTTGTCTGCAGAGACCGGTGAACCGCCTGGACTCTCAGCCTGGAGTTCCGTAGGCTCCGAGGCTAATTACTGTGTCTTGGGCTCGCTCTAGCCTTCTGGAACAACCACTTCTCGACCCACTCTGTATCAGAACTAACACCTGGTGATAATCAATAAACACCTCTTAGAAGCTGTTGACTCAGCAGAAAACTAGCTTCCACCAATCCAAGAGCTAAGACTGTCATAAAGCAGCATCTTGGGCCCATAGCCTAGGCTCCTCCAGCTCGCTCCTCCCACCTCTCTGGTACACCAATGTATGTTAAAGTTGCCTTGATTTACGACTTCCTTCTTTCTATCAAAAAACACCGTGCAACTGCTTCACGTTGAAACACGGAATCTCGGGTAACGGAAATCTGTACCCCAGGCCACGGTCACCCAGAACGGCTCCAGAATAAACCATCTCTTATCTCCTTTAAGATGAGAGCTGCAAGCTTTGTGTCAACACAGCCAGTGATGAATGTGTGCTGCGCAGTTAAGCCTAGGGAGCTGTGTCTGCAAAGAACATGTACTGACGGTTTTCTTCTTGTCATTATTCTCTACCATATACATTACAAATAATCTAGGAATTACTTAAAGTACACAGGATAAAGTGCATAGTACAATGTAAAAAGTTACATCTGACATAATGGACCTGAGATGAAGGAATTTAGCATCCGCCAGCACCCGTGAGTTGGTACCGTACAGATACTTCGGTGTGACTGCATATGCTTACTTTTCAAGGAACATTAAGTTGTTGTTAGATTTATTTTATGTGTGTGTTTTGCCTGCATGTGTGGGCATTGTGTGCCTGCAGTGTCCACAGAGGCCAGAAGGGGGCGTCAGAGCCCCTATAGACTATTGCTGGCCTCAGTGTGGGTCTGGGGAATCAAACCTGGCTCCTTTGGAAGATCAGTAAGTGCTCTTAACTGCCGAGCCATCTCTCTAGTCCTCCCTTCTATGTTACACATATACACATACTTGTTTTGTTAGAGAGATTCTTAATGGCAGCCCTGGCTGGCCTGGAACTCACTGTGTATTCCAGCCTGGCTTCAAACACAGAGATCCATCTGCCTCTGCCTGTTCAGGGCTGGGCTTTGGTGTGTGTGTGTGTGTGTGTGTATGTTTACTATACCACTTTTAAACTGATTTTCAAATGTTAGCTCAAAACGAAAGCATCCCATGAGCCAAACCAAGCAAGTGTAATGTCTGGCCTCTGTCCTGGGCATTCTCGGATTACGCAGTCGCTGTAGGCCTGCAGTGCTTTGAAGGGCTCTTCCGAAAGCAGACTTGATTCCATGGGCGTGGACTGGGACTGAGGTTTGGTGTGTCCAATGCTGCTGCCAACGCTGCCGGCCTGCCAGCCATGCCGCTCACAGTGAGGGCTTCATTTCACCTCTTTCAGATTCGTCAGCACCATCTCCAGCTTGTACAACACCCCGTGCTGGACACGCACCACCTACCGGTGTCTGTGTCGGTGACAGATGACAGCCAGAGTCAAACATGCCAAAGCCCAGAATCTGGTGCCTCGGAAAACTGCAGCTGGGGATGGGCCGGGCCGGGGTGTGGGCACTTGTTGCAAAGATCTCGGCAGAAATGATATCCCTGGACGGTCGTTTCACCAACACCTAGCTAAGCAGAGAGTAAACCAGCCATCGGCCACTCTGGCTAGCAAGCCAGGGTGCGGCTGGAGCCGCAG
The DNA here is from genome assembly GCA_010120015.1 of Rhombomys opimus. Lineage (NCBI taxonomy): Eukaryota > Metazoa > Chordata > Mammalia > Rodentia > Muridae > Rhombomys > Rhombomys opimus. The sequence continues at coordinate 783,103 of REGO01000222.1, read as the reverse complement.
CGCACCAAAGCAAGCTTTTCTCTGCACTTAGGCAAGTGAGTTGGTTCTGCCCACTGGAGTAGGAACCAGCGCGTAATGGAAATGGGAATAAAATTGAGGCTAAAGGAAAGCCCTGGCCTTTCCAGGCTGCGCGGGGACCCCTGCCCTGACAGAACACGAGGCCTCCACTTCCCTGGGGAAGGGTCTGAGGGCTTTCCCAGATCCTTACTTCGGGGCCTCACAGGGCCTAGAGAGTAAATCGCCCTCCACCTCTGCCGCCTCCAATGCGCTCAGGGTTTTTGGAGCTGGGAGGCTCTATGCCAGAGCCCCGAATCCCAGGGCTACTCATTCTAAAGCCTTGCTGAAAGGGCCACAGGGAGACGGAACGCGCTCAGCCCCCTCATTCTACCGGGGGGGGGGGCGCAACACTTCAGATCTTCCCAAGGTCACGTCTCTGGTTCGCAGCAGACCCCCGGCTCAGAACGCTTGGACGCAGAGTTGGACAGTCTCGGGCATTGGTCCCATACAGCAGCAACGGCAGGAAGGGCCTTGCAGAATCCTGAGGGAGCACAGCTGTCTGAGAGGAAGAAAAGCCTGTATAGGGAGCACCGTGGCTGAGAGATTCTCTCTCGAAGGCCAGTGAGAGGCCTTCTCTGACCTAAGAGCTCACACTGACCTTCCCGAGAATCTCTCCTCTGTGCGGCACACAGCCCAGGGGCCCCTCAGAGAAACCTGGTTTATGCTCAGGGCATAGGGTGGCCGGGGGGGGGGGGGAATCTGGAGACAAAAGTCCTAAACCTGGACTCTGGAATGGCTCCAGACCTACCAAACCAGAGCTGGTGTTGGTGCTCCCTGTAAAGGAATCAGCCCGTGCCCCACCTGCACCCCAAGTCAGAGAGGAACAGGGACAGATGAGGTGGTGCCTGACCCCTCCGCCCCGTCCCGCCCCCACAAAGTGCTCCCGAGGACCAGGGAGGGTGGAGCACCTGCGCCCAGCGGCTCTTCACTTCCCGGTGAACAGGCCCGGCCTGGCTTTCTCCAGCTTCCTGCGCCTCTCCAGCGGGATCTCCTGCAGGCTGATGCCGTGGTTGCTCGCCCTGCAGGGAGGAGACTGCAGCCTCAGGGAAAAGGAAGGGGGTGAAGAGGGCCAGGGTCGCCGCTGCGCGGCCTGGGACCGGCGTGGGAGGCAGGAAGAAAGGGCGAGAGCACCAAGGGCCGTGGCTGGCGCCGCTGCGGCACCGGCGCCCAGCGTTCAGGCCCGAGCGAGCGCTCACCCGGGCTGCAGATCCGGCGGTTTGGGGATGGGCTTGTTGAAGCCGAGTCTGCCCACAAGCCAGTACGTGTCCTCGACGCCCTTGCCCTGAGGACGAAAGACGGGGCTCAGGCCGGTCAGGGCGAGGGACAGGGACGCGGGGACCCCGCCCCCGGAAGGGTCCAGGCAGGGGCAGGGTGTGGTCCGGGCTCACCTTCAGCTCCGTGCGGCCTCGACACTCTATCTGGAAGCCCTGGTCCAGGGC
>REGO01000222.1:753684-771132 GCA_010120015.1 Rhombomys opimus | reverse complement strand
CGCCCGCCGCCCCGCGCCCGCCCCGCGCCCGCCGCCCCGCGCGCCCGCCCCGCGCCCCGCGCTCCCGGGGAGCCTACCTCTCACCGTCGGCCCGGCCCGGATCTTGGCGAGGGCCGCCCGGGCCCCGGCGCCGTCTGAGGCCTCCATGGAGGTCACCGAGGCCACGGGCAGGCCCCGGGCCCGGAGCGCCGCCGACAGGGCGCGCCCCGCCTCCACCCACAGGTCCTGCGGCGCGGTGACCAGGGCCACGCGCGCCCAGCGGAACGTCCTGAGGAGGACGTAGAGCGCCTCTGCCGCGGGGGTCACGGCCGGGGCCGTGGTTCCCGCCGCCCGCGCGCCCGGGCAGCCCCAGGGCACCAGCGCCACCCCCGCCTCCTGCGCCAGGAGCTCGGCCGGCCGGCAGGCCGCGGGGTTCACGGGGCCCACCAGGCCGGAGACTCGAGCCAGCGCGGAGGACACGGCCCCCAGCGAGCCCGGGCTCCGGCAGGGCTCCGGGAGCAGCGCCACCTCGAACCGGGGGCCGCCGTCCAGGGCGAGGTCGCGGTTCAGGCGGTCGGCGGCCAGGCGCGCGGCCAGGTCCGGGCGCGCGCGCGCGAAGAGCGGGTCGCAGGCCCAGGGGCCCAGCACCCCCACCTGGAACACGGCGGAGAGGGCGCCCGGGGGCGGGAGGAGCAGGAGGAGCAGGAGCCCCGGCAGCCGCGGCCCGGGCCGGCGCGGGCTGGACGGCCACCGCCGCGCGGGGACGCAGGCGCCGCCGTCGGGGAGCCCGCGCGCCGGCGGGGGCCGCGCGGCCATCGCCCCCTTCTGTGGACGCAGAGCGAACACGATGGGGAGGGCTGAGACCCCGGCACTCCCCCGGGAGCCTGGCCTGCTCGTCCCCTGATGGCTTACCTCCCGTCAGCAGCCCCGGGGGTCAGTGGGGACACCCCCTCCCCAGCCGCGACCCACAGGACCCGCGTTCCCCTAGCGGGTCAGTCGCCACTCACCGGGAGGTCCGGGGCTAGGCCCGGCTGCGGGGTCACCGAGTCGATGCCCCTTCGTCTCCCCTGGCAGCCCAGCCCGGGCGGGGTGTGGGAACAGCTCGCTGCAGCCCTTAATCTCCCCGAGCCGATTAGCGGCTGTTAATCAAGGAAGGGGCGGGCCGGTGGAGGATGAGGGTCCCTCCTGCTGGGGTGGGCTCTGCGCTACCTCCAGACAGCCTGAGCCGGGAGCTGAAGGGAGCTGAACGTAGGGAGGAAAAGCCACACTCAGGCCTGTGCCTCAGCCCGCGCACAAACCCAGCGTCAGACTTACACTTGAAAAGCAAAACCATCTCCCTTTCAGTTGTCTCTGCAAAAAGTGAATCGGGTAAAAGCCATCCAGCGGGAAATTTTGAAGAACTCCAGGATGTTTTCTCTTTCACGATTACAAGCTGTCACCCCGTCGGTTGCTTATACGTGGAAAGACAGCAAACATAACTGCTGCAGTTTTAATTGTTGTACATATGTGTATGCACATATATAACAACTATAACATATATATCAGGGTGTAATGGCCTTAGTCCCCAGCACAGGGGGGGCAGGGCCAGGCAGGTCTCTGAGTGCCAGGAAAGCCAGAGCTACACATACAGACCTGTCTCAAAAGTGATTTAACTTTAATTTCTGCAGACGTATGTGTGCCGAGTGTATGCACGCACTCATATGTATATGTCTACACGTGTGTGCAGCAGCCAGTGGTGGTCAGAGGAGGCGTCAGAACCGCAGAGTGACACACAGTTGAGCCACCACGGGGTGCTGGGAGCCGGCCAGTGAGCTGGTCCCTCCAGGCATGCAACTGCTGCAGCCCTCCACACCCACTCTCCTGGTGTCCAGTCAGCAGGCACAGGACGCTTGTTCGCCCCTCCTGGGTTTGATTAAAGTGTGCTCTTTAACCCCTTGCACAGTCCCCCCCCCCTCTCCTCTTCCCCTCCGCCTCTTCCTCCTTCCAGCTCAGGCAGCCTTTAGGGAAGAACCTTAAACCAGCAGAGCTAGAAGGACACTACAAGAACATCAGCAAGGCAGGCGCAGCGAGAGCCTGTGGTCTCCGCGCTCAGACGCAGGCGAGAGGGTGGGGCTGTGAGCTCAGCCTGGCTGTCGGTGAAGTCCTGGAGCAGCCTCAAAATGGCTCTGGAAGAGTGACCTGTGTGATGTGTGGGCTTCCACCTGTACATACATGCACAGGAGCACACACACACAGTGAATCTGGAGCTAGGGAGAGAGCTCAGTGGAGTCCTTGCTACACAACTATGAGTTTGGATTTCACATATAGGAACAGCCAGGTACAGCACCTATAATCCAGGGCTGGGGCCGACAGCCAGGTTGTGGGGTTCCCTGTCCTGCCAGCCCGTCTGAGACAGTGAGCTCCAGGCTCAGTGAGAGAGTGAAAGATGGCTTAAGCCTCTGTCAGCCTGACCAACTGAATTTGATCCTGGGATCCGTATGACAGGAGAGCATGGGCTCCAGCGAGTTACACACACACACACACACACACCCCACTGTGGTATACATACACTCATAGTCAACAAATGTAATGAAAATAAGTATTAAGGGGCTGGAGAAATGGCTCTGAATGCATCCTGCCTTCCGGAGGACCCAGGTTCGAGTCCCAGCTCCCAGGTGGCAGCTCACAACTTTCTGTAGCTGTAGCTCCAGAGGATCCAGGACCCTGTCTGGCCTCCTCAGGCAGGTGCACAGACATACATGCATCAAAGCCTCCATACACATAAAATAATGAGACAGGATTTAAAGCTAGCACAAAGGGGCAGCACATACACTGAAACACGAGCACGGAGAGGATTAGCAGCTTTGCAAGGGCGACGCACACACTCACGAAGCTTCCAGAGCTTTGTCTCCTAGAGGTGTCAGGGAGGCTACACCCTTCAAGTCTCATCAACAGCTGCCTAAACGGGATCTGAGCAATGACACCAACGGACATTCTAATGTGGAAGGGGAAAGCTTGAGGGCTCATCCCTACACAAGGGTTATGGCAACGGGAGTGTGTGTGTGTGTGTGTGTGTGTGTGTGTGAATTTGAGAGACAGCAAGAAGCAAGGAGGTTCATGAAAGAGGTTGGAGGGAGGAGAGGGAAGGGGGAAATGATACAATTGTGTTATAATTAAAAAAACAAGGTAGAGAGATAGAGAGACACGCTGCTGTCAGTCTCTGGTCGTGCATAGACCAGTGTGTCCAAGAACACACGTGTACAGACACTCTGAAAACGTGAGTGTGGTGGAGACCATGAGAAAGTTCGTTATTTTTTGTGATGTTTCATAAGTGTGAAGTTATTTCTGAATAAAAAGTTGATTAAAAAAAATGCTCAAAAAAAAAAAAAAGACTATCTTTGAAAGCTCAGGATAAAAAGGGATTTCTTAAACAATACTGATAAAGTCCAAATTCTACAGGGAAAGATTAATGCATTTTGTAACTGTCTGGCCCTAAGAAGGAGCACACAGCAAGAAAAGCATGAGCCACTGACGAGAAAATCCATAAAAACACAAGCAAATTGCTAGGGGTGCAGCTCAGGCGATACAGGGCTTGCCTTGCACACACAGAACCCTGGGGTTGGTCCCCAGTGCCACATGAAACAGGGCGTGGCAGCACGCACCTGTAATCCTAGCACGTGGGGGACAGAGGCAGGAGGATTAGAAGTGTAAAGTCGTCCTCAACTACGTAGGGCCAGCCTGGAGTTCATGAGACTCTGCCACAGATAAATAAGAAAGAAAGAACTAGCAAACACACACACAGTGGAGCAAAAGTTCATATTTATAAATCTCTTCTTATCTCCATTTACACTCATTCAAACCTATCTAGTCTCTATCCAGACCCACATAAAAGATAAACGTTTCATATTAAAATGGGCATGTGGGTAGACACAGCAGTGGAAAAGCTTAAGAGAAAATACTCAACCTCTGTAGTAACCACGAAGATGAGAAAGAAAGCAGGACAGTGACAAACCATTCCCTCCCATCAGACTGTCAAAAATAAGACTGTGACAACTCAGAGCTGATGAAACACAAACCTTAGTGCTGTGATAATATCACAGGAGCCTGTTGGACAGTGGCAGCAGCTGTGGCAGGCTGGCTTTCAGGCCTCTGTGAATTCGATCACTTGAAATATCTCACAGGTGTGTCATAAGAGTGTGACACGTTTATGCCACGGCACACGTGCAGTGGCCAGAGGACAACCTGCTGAGGTCAGTCTTACCTTCCACCTTGTGGGACTCGGATCCAACTCAGGTCACTGTGCTTGGGAGCACTTGTCTTTGCCCGCTGACCCATCCCAGGGAGCTGTCCTTTTTTTTTTTCTTTTCATAAGAGGCTTATTTTCTTGGCAGAGTGTTTACACAACCATCCCACATTGGAGCATGTGTCAGAGAACCATTTTTTAAAATTGTTTTGGTGTTTTGTTTCTCAAGACAAGTTTCTCTGTGTTAACAGCCCTGGCCATCCTGGAACTTGTGTGGTAGACCAGGCTGGCCTCGAACTCACAGGGACCTTCACGCCTATGCCACCAGAGTGCTGGAATTAAAGGCGTGCACCACTACACCTGACCCTTAAAATATCTTTATTAATTCTTTGATAATTTCATACATGCATAAAATATATTTTGATACATATTAAATTATCAAACCCCACTAAATAGATCTTCCAGATTCATTCCCACTCCATCTTCCCTCCCAGCTTCTAATTTGTGCTCAGACACCTCTTATCTGTTCATTTGTCACCCACCCTGATTCGCCTCTTCTTTGTTGCTGTAGAAGGCAAAGCCACTGTGAACTTGGCAAAGGATTCATCTTTAGGAGCTCATAACTAGAAGCAAATTTTTCTGGATCATACAGTGATTCTATTTTTAGCTGTGTGACAGGATGACGTGCTGGGTTATTGTTGTTCTTATCTTCCGTTGCTGCGCTAAGTTCAAGGGATAGACTATTCGAAATCTCCCTGGCCTTCACGCCAAGGTGACAGGCCGGCTGTGCGGCCCCACACTGAGCCAGCTCGCTGATGCTCCTTCTCTGCGGTCGGCAGGTTCGTATCCAGTCTGCGATGTGCAGAAACAAACCCGTCTCCTTGTAGGAAGGGTTGGGCTGAGGCTTAAAGCCAAGTTACCAGAGGGCAGAATCATAATTAAATCCAACGACTATAAATAGCCCGGCTGCCCCAGGAAGCACATAAGAAGGTCCGGGCTTCTCTCTATGGAAGGAAAGAGAAAAAAACATCCTTCCTCTTGATTCTCTGCCCCTATCCTGGCTTCCTCAAAGTCACAGAGGAGTTCACAGCAGAAATTCAGTTCTATTTGTGGAACCACTGCTACAGCAGATAAGAAAAACTGAGTCTTTAAAAGAGGCAAAGCAATCTGTGTGTGTGTGTGTGTGTGTGTGTGTGTGTGTGTGTACGTACATTGGAGATTAAGCCCAGGGCTTTCCCCGTAAACACTCTGGCACTGAGCTATAACCCCCAAGCTCCAAACAACCTGTGAAAGAAAGAAACTTGACTTGAATTTCAGAATAGCAGAGCTGGGAGATGGAGACACTGAGACCTGGTCCTAAAACCTAAATGAACAATTCAGTTTGAGTCAGAAATGACGAAAGAAAACACTGAAACTAAAACAGAGGGTGGAAGCCAGGATTCCACTGTGCTGGTTTGTAACAGCTGCAGAACAGTAAGGGGCACAGACATACATATTATGTGCACACACACAGAAGCATAGGGCATAGGCTCACCAGCAGAAAACACGAGGCCCTGGGTTCCGCCCTGTCCTGCCCAGCTCAGTCCCGGGAGGCTGGTGGGGCATCGACACGAGGCCCTGGGTTCCGCCCTGTCCTGCCCAGCTCAGTCCCAGGAAGCTGGTGGGGCATGGAGGGGATGAAGAAACGACAGATGCTCTTACGGAGAAGCTGGGCTGTGCTCACTCCATAGAGGACACTCACTACGCAACAGCCAGGTGAGTCTAGCACAGACAGCACGGGAAGTCCGAGGGGAGGCCGCCTCAGCCTGCAAACATCTGGGCGGAGGCAGCTGCAGCATCTGCTTCCTGAACGCTCGGTCGGCTTTCCAAGGAGGACCAGAGGGAGGCCCTGCCAGTTCCCTGAGCCTGACGGGAAGGCAGGAAGGCATTCCCATGGTCCTTGTCATTCTCAGGTCCTTGTCAACGGCACTCATTGACTCGGGCTTTCTCTGCTCCACTGCCAGTTGGTCTGGTGCTATGTATTCACATACCGACTTCTTTTATAAAAAAATATTATTATTATTATTTACCTATACACGTGTGCATGTCTGCATGTGCCTGAGGCTGGGGATGTCCCCTGGGGCTGGAGTTACAAGCAGTTGTAAGCTGCCTGACGTGGGTGCGGGGAATTGAACTCGTGTCCTCTGCAGGAATGATACATGTTCTTAACCACTGGGCCATCTCTCAAATGCTGATTTCAGTGCCTTGAGATCTGGCTACTCCCCCGCCATGGCCGTGAATGTTGAATTTTCTCCTGCACCCATGTGATGAGAAGGAACACTCCACAAGGACTGGCTGATTGAGAGGCCTAAACCTTGGCAGGGCAGCAGGAGGGAGGTGGAGCTCAGGTTTGAGGGCTTTGGGGAGAGGATCTTGGGAATAAGAAAAGGAAGAGGAGGAGGAAGGAGGGAGAGAACCGCCAAGGTGAGGCGGGTGTGGATGGAGAATAAGCAAGGATTTATGGCACTAAGGGTGGGAGGACTAGGTCAGGGCCGGGAGGACTGGGACAGGGCGGGGAGGGACAGGCAGTTTAGAGGGTCAGTGTCTGCCCTGCCCCAGCTGATATAAAGCTGATGTGAAATCTATCAGGTGTCCGTGTCTTTTATTGATCGTGATGGCGGGTTAGATACACCGCCGAGATAATTATAGACTAATAATGAACATCATTAGACCCGACCATTAAGCGAACAGCAACACTGCAGGATCAAACCCTCCGCACCCATCCACCAGCCACCCAGTGAGTAATCTAAGGCTATCTCCATGTCTTCCGGTTACAGGAGCACTGTGTAGTTCTCACAGGAATCCAAGCATGCAAAGAATGAGGGCTAAAACCAAAAAGCCTTTCCCAGACGACTCCCACCAACAGCCTGTCTGTGTGTTTGTGGGGTCTTCCTAGAAGCTGGAAAAAGCTTGTTAGCTAATTAAGGTTTTGCGTACACTGTATTTTGACCACATTCACCGTGCCTTCCGTGCCCACCCAACTTCGTGTCCTCCACCATGCTTTCTAAACCCTCGGAGTTCAGTTCGCACGGCCGTGTAGTCCTCGGTGTGCGGCCGTCCGCCGACGCCCACCGCACCAGCCAAGGGTCAGGCCCTCAGAGAGAAGCAGCTCTGCCTCGGTCAGCGGCTGGGGGGGGGGACCCAGTCACGGTCCACGCTGGCGCGTCCGGCTGGCGCCAGGTCTTGAGCCTGCCGCCATGGTCGCTGCGAGTGGCTGCCTCGGTGTCCCAAAGCCGTCACCCACAGCCTCCACCTGACAGTCAACCCCTGGCTCCGCAGTTGAGAGAACAGAACGGGTGTGTTGGCTAGTCTCTGAGAGCCCTGAGGCCCAGCGCTTTGCCGCGTGATCTGGCTGTCCTGGCCACGGCCACCCACTCAGCGGCCGCTCCACGGCTGGGCTGAGTCCCCGGTGCTGCTAAAAGCCGTTAACACCCACGCACCCACGAGAAAACGTGGTCTTTATGTCCGCCTCTGTGTGGGTTCCGGGATTAGAACCGGGGCCGCAGCTCAGCCCTCTCCAGCATATGTCAAGCTTAGAGTCAGTGCCCAGGACGGGGGTGTGTGGTGGGGAGGGCATGTTTTATGAAGACAAAATATACAAAAAGATAGAGTGGGGAGTTCCCCTCCCTGACCCCGGTCCGTGTCAGCTAGGCCTCTTCAGGTCCTTCTGCGCACACACATCTAGAAGAAAAACCTTCGCGTTTTGTTTGTTTCTGCGCAGGTCTCTGCGAGTGTGTGTGTGCCTATGCGCAGGTGCACGCGTCTCCACGCTCAGGGGTCGGAGGAGGTGTGAAGCCACTCCCAGCTGGAGTCCGGGCATTTCCCTGCACCTCGACCCCGTTACTCGATGCTGAGCTCCAACTCTGCCCTTCGCAGCTCCGCGGCTCCAGCACGGCAAGCCACCGAGCTCTCTGCCAGCCCAGTCTGGCTCCAGCACGGCAAGCCACCGAGCTCTCTGCTAGCCCAGTCTGGCTCCAGCACGGCAAGCCACCGAGCTCTCTGCTAGCCCAGTCTTTTTCCCTCGTGGGCAGAGTCTCTGTTTCCAAGACAGTGAGACAAGCCTCTCTCTACTTGTTTCCTTAATTGACTCGCTGCGGATGGTGCCTGAGCCCAGACTGTTGGGGCGCCAGAGCCCACATTTTGACCTTCAGAAATCGGGTGACAGTAGCTTCAGGAAGCTCAGTCCCTTCATACTGTTTTCTGTCTGCTCTAGGTGCCGTCTTCTTGTGGAGGGGGTGATTTTCCAAAACAGGGTCTCACTCCGTAATTCTGTCTGTCCTGGAATTCGCTCTGTAGGCCACAGAGATCACTGCCTGCCTCTGCCTCTCAAAGGCTGGGACTAGAAGCACGATTTTTACCTTCTCAAATGTCTTGGATTTTAAATCGTTGTTAGAGAAGCTGGAGCTGCAAGCAAACTCTCCGGTGTCTCCTTCACAGACTTGTGCTTCACCTTCAAACCATGCTCCTCCCGCCCTGCTTTTATTTTCATCTATCTGCGTGGCCTCGCAGAGCTCCGCCTGCCTCTGCCTTCCCAGCGCGGAGGTTACAGCCGAGTCATTTCCAGCTCTGTTTTCTGCTGTCAGTCCCTGAGCATCCCATTGACTGATTCACTTCCCCCTCATCTCCAGGATAAAGAATATCCCTGGATGCATCTGCAGGTGTTTCTGGATTGTTTCTTCTGTCCCATTGTTTATTCTGTCTAATAAAAGCCAGTAACATACTGTCTTCATTACTGAAGCATAAGGAATGTTTCTAGCAAGCCGACACAGTTATCCTCTCGCCCTGACTCATTACATCTCTTCTTCAAAGGTTTCCTTTTGGGGAAATATTAAGTTAATATTTAAAAATTAGATATCAAAAGCTCTTCTTAATGAATACTTTTTGTTTATTGACAGCTTCATACCTTTCTGCCATGTATCTTAATTGTTTCCGGAACACCCTCACATCTTTTTGTAAGTCGCTGGTTCCACTTAGTGCATGGGGGCGGGGCTATCCAATGGAGCTGCGAAGCTGCTGGGGGCCACACCCTCACAGAAAATTGAATCTCCATTCTTCAGCGGCCACCAACTGCCAATAGCTCCTCAGGCAGGTGCAGGGCCGAAAGTTCCCTACTCCATGCTGGAATTTCGGCTGACTTGATTTTGTTCAGGAAACGATATAATGACTATGTGGTGTCTGGAAAAGGGAGTCTTCGGTTCCCCACCTCCTCTCGCTCTTACGTTCTTCCTGCACCTTGGCTTGAGATGGTCCCCGAGCCTGTAGGGCGGGGGTCATGGCCTCCTATTCTCTGGGGCAGGTGTGAGCCTCTGCACTAACTACTGTCCATGCAGAGGAGGCTCCTGCGGCCACAGTCAAGAGCAGCTCAGACCTGAGGGTGCAAACACAAATATTTGGAAAGCAGTTTGACATCGCGGGCATTCAGCAGAACAACGTCAGTAAAATGTCGCCCTAAAAAACCTGACCCCTCAGCCTTGGCCTTCTAAGCATGTTCAGTACAAGAACGAATTCCGTCCTGTGACGCAGACTTCAAAACCAACCAACCACAGTTGGATCAGCTGAAAGAGAGACTCAACTGAGTAATGATCTTGTTTTGGTTTGGTTTTTGAGACAGGGTTTCTCTGTGTTTTCTAGGCTGTCCTGGAACTCATTCTGTAGACCAGGCTGGCCTTGAACTCAGAGATCCACCTGCCTCTGCCTCCTGAGTGCTGAGATTAAAGGCGTGCCCCACCACCACCTGGTGAATGATTATCTCATCTGGTTCATCTGTGGATCGTTTGTGAAAGGTTATCTTGATTTCTTGCTTGTCCTAATTAATGTAGGAGGGTCCAGCCCACTCTGGACAGTTCCTTTCTTCTGGGCAAATGCTCCTGGGCTGTATAAGAAAACTAGTCAAGGGGCTGGAGAGATGGCTCAGAGGTTAAGAGCACTGGCTGCCCTTCCTAAAGGTCCTGAGTTCAATTCCCAGCACCCAACATGTTGGCTCCTAACCATCCATAGTGAGATCTGGCGCCCTCTTCCGGTGTGCAGGCAGAATGCTGAAATGAATTAAAGAGACGGAAACTAGTTAAGCATGACTTGGAGGTGGAGCCAGCAAGCAGGCAGCCTTCTTCCCTGCTCCCTCCCTCAGCGATGGGCTGTGACCTGAAAACGAAAGCTCAGAAAGCCTCTTCTCCACAAGTTGCCGTAGACGGAGTGTTTGTCTCGCACCAACAGAATGAAGCTAAAACACCACTGTATTTTTTGATTTGTTCATGATCATGTGTGACTGTATGCCATGGCGAGGGCACTGGGCCCCTGAAGCTAGATCAACAGGCACTTGTGATCTGCCCGTGGGTGCTGGGAATCACACTGGGTCCTCTGGAAGAGCAGCCAGCACTCTGGACCACCGAGCCATGTCTCCTGCCCCTCTGTTACGGGAGGGACTTGACCAGCAGCCTTGGCTGGGCTGCAGCTCACTGTGCAAACAAGCTGACTACGCACTCACAGAGATCCAGCACCTCTGCCCCCAGGCTCTGGGATCAAAGGCGAGAGCCGTCACATCCCCCAATATCCTTTTTTTTCCCCTTTCTTTTCTTCAACTGTGCCCAGTTTAAGAGAGTTTGTGCTCAACTCTTCAATTTCCTACAACATGAACAGTCTGCATAGTGGCCAATCAAGCACTGTTGTACACTTTCTAAAACGGGGGTAGGTTGGTCACCAGGCGCCACTGTGTAAGCCCTCCACATGGTTATTGGCTGATGCTGGAAACGCTGAAGTGGCCAAGCTCGCCTGCAATCCCAGCACTCGGGAGGCAGAGGCTGGCAGACCTCTGTGAGTTCAAGGCCAGCCTGGTCTATGTAGTGAGATCCAGAACAGCTAGAGCTACACAGAGAAATCGTGTTTCAAGAAAGAAAGACAGAGAGAGAGAGAGAGAGAGAGAGAGAGAGAGAGAGAGAGAGAAAGAAAGAAAGAAGGGAAAACTAAAGTCATAATGGAACACAGCTATGGGGTCTGAAGGCCAGACACTTTTTAAAGAAGCCTGAAGGAGGCCCTCTCTGGAGACAGCTCGCACAGTGGCTGCCAGAGTACAGGCTACACTGAATGCTCATGTTTACCACATTCTGCGTCACTTTTCTTGTTGGTCCAGGTTTTCCACACCCGTGTGGTCCCAGGAGTGCAGATGTCACTCCAGGCATGCTGGCAGGTGGTAAGGGTGTCACCCTCACTTCAGAGCTGGCCCTTGACCACCCCGGAGGCTGGGCAGACCTCATTCTAAATTATTTTATCTCGTTTATTTTTCTGGAGAGGTGGCATGGCGTGTGCGTGTGTTTGTGTGTGTGTGTGTGTAAGTCTGAGGACAACTGCAGGGGTTGATGCTCTTCTACCAGTGATGGATGTGGGTGGCTGTTGCTTTTCTGTTCATGGAGCCATCTCACCAGCCTTCGATCTCATTTTTCGTTCAGAACAGGCACTCCAGAGTTACACACATGAAACCTCACCCTCATCTGGGCCTGATTTAGCTGCTGAAATCCTAGACTCCGAGGTGGTGCCATGGTCAGATGGGGCTTGTGTCTTCATGTGGGAGGGAGGTGGACTGCTGCGGCCAGGGGGTGAGCTATGGAGAGCTGGGTTTTCTAAAGATGGCTGCTCCGACTTCCTCGGGCCCCACGCAGGTCCCACAGTGTGGTTCTGGCAGTCCCCTGGAGTTCCTGTGTCCCCACATGTGAGTCTGGGCGGGCTTGTGGTAACGGCAGACACAATGTTTCATGGTTTCTCAGGCTGTGGTGTGATATGATAGCAGGAGAATCCCCTTAACTATTCTCTGCAAGGGTGCGCAAAGGACTCGTTGGTTCCACAGAGTAAACTTTCGAGGGATCATGCGCCAGTTTGCCACTGTGGCCTCGGGAGAAGGGGTAGGTATTCATGTCTCCTTGGAAGGAATTTCAGCAACATGTGTATTAAATATCTTTATTAAATCCCAGCCCTGCTTTTCTGGGGTATGGTGGCTCCTGCCTGTGATTCTAGAATTTGGGAAGCTGAGGCAGAAGGGTTGTGGTGAATTTCGGGCCAGCTAGGCTACATGCGAGATCATATTTAAATTGGGAGGTGTGCAGGGGGGTGGTGCAAAAGATGCTTGTTATCATTATCATTGCTATCTTAATGTGTGTGCCCACAGGTGTAGAGATCAGAGGACGGATTTGCGGGGTAATGCTCTCCCCCTTTATGAGCATTCTTGGGAGCGAACCCAGATCGGCAGGCTTGTGTGACAAGGGCCCTTACACACTACTCTGCAGCCCAAGGACCTTTTACCCTGGGGAAGAAACACTGTACTTTTGCTTTTGGGCCTGATTTTTTCTTTTTTTTTTTTTTTCTTTTTTTTTTTTTTTTTTTTTTTTTTTTTTTTTTTTTTTTTTTTTTTTTTTTTTTTTTTTTTTTTTTTATTTTTTTTTCCAATGAGCTCTCTTGGGCAGTTAACCTACTCTCCAGGGCAGGTCCTTTTTCTAAGCCATTCTCCTGTGATCTGTCCTTAAATCTGTAGTAATGATTTTTTCTTTTTCTTTTTCTTTTCTTGATTGAGACCACAGACTTGTTTGGAAATAGAACTAACTAAAGATGGAAATAATTATAAGTCCAAATAGAGTCCGCAGGCTTTTTTCCCAAGCAAGTTCCTTGGCTGCCTTTTTGAGCCACGCTGATTTTGGAGCAGCCCATCCCATAATTCCCTGCTCCTGTGTAGTTTTCCATTTTTGCCATTATGTTCTAAATTTCCAGGAACTTTTTTATTCTCTGGGTGATTCTCCCCCCCCCCCCAAACAGTTTTTGTGCAAATGTCTCACATGTAAAGTGCTCCGTTTTAACTGTTGGCAAATGTTCACTTCGCGGTGGCTAGGCAAGTGACATTTTTGTGTGCCAGCACTGTTTTCTACAAGTTCCCGACGTCGACACTGCGGCAGGAACCACGCTGTGTCTTGCTCACGGCTCCACAGCTCTCCCGGCTGCGCCCCCAGCAAGCCAGCCAAGGAGGGACAGGTAAGAGCTCGTACCAGGCCTGCCGCCTGCGGGTTCCTCCCAGCTCCCGCAGCTGGAACCCTGCTGCCTGGGACCCTCCGGCCCCTGTGAGCACGTGAGGGGTGTGGAGCCAGAGCTCAGCTGAGTATCACTGCGTGTAATCTCGACTGCCTGGAACGTCCCAGGGTCGTCCGCCTTCTGTCCCGCCTTTCTCTCTTTCCACAGTTAGGACAATTGATTCCCGGCCTTCCAGCCAGTTCTCAGTCAACTGCACCGTTTGGGGACACGGCGAACTCTCGAGCTACACAGTGTCGTGGGACCGCAGCGTGATCGGGACTATAAATAGCAGCAATTTCGAGCTCCTGAGCTGAGAAAGGTGTTTTCAGTTGACCTAGATGCTGAGAAAACACCGCTGTCCACCAGGGGGCGCTGCAGACCGCGTTTGAGGTTGGGTTTGGTTGGGTTTGGTTTTTGGTGGGTGACGTCTGTTTGTTTCTTTTGTTTTTGCGAGCTGGTTTCGTTTTCAGAGAACTGTTGCTTTGTGTCTTTCTTGAGCCACTCCAGAGCACGGTTCTCCGGACAGCCGGCCTAGGGAGGCCGCGAGAGCATCCCGGGTAGGGCAGGGAGCCTGAGCTGCGGGCCGGGTTCCAGGCAGACAGCTCCAGGGGTGTTAGGTTTGGCTTTCCCCCAGACTGGCTTTGCTGACCACGAGGCTTACCGTTCTTTTCTTTTTAAAATTTATGTTTTGACAATCTCATGCGTGTACATATACATTCTGGACTTAGCTCCCTCCTGGCCCCCAGAATCCCCCTCCCTCCCACCGTTGCCTCTTTTAGTTTAGTTTTGTTCAGAGACCCAGTGAGTTTAACCAGGGCCGTGTGCATGAGCACGCGTTCCTCACTGTCTTCAGCACCCAAGACAATGACTCGCCTCCCTCCAGCAGCCACCGGCTCACAATAGTTCTCTGGGGACCGCTGGCAGGTCCAGTCCTGTGCGATTGCTGTGAGCCACGCCCGGGACACAGCACCTGGCAGCTTCCCTCCCTTTCCTCCGGCTCCGATGCTCTTTCCACCTTCCTCTCCATGGTGTTTCCCGAACCTTGTCAGAGATGAGGAGGCTGTCTGAGCACTGACAGCCGCTTGCTCTCAGCACTTTGATCAGCCACGAGTGTGCGTTGATCGCCATTCGCTGAAGAAAAGCCTTCTTTGACAAGGCTGAGAGCATCATCGTACAGACACGAGGCTTTAGGAGGTGGTTTGACAATAGGTCCGGGCAGCAAAGCGGAAGTAGGGTGCGTGTGTCCCTGGGACCTCTCCAGCTACGGGCCTTGAACCAGGCTGCCGAACCAAGGGTAAAGGCCCCTTTGTGGGGTAGGCCTTAGGGCCTGTGGGACACATTGGTTTCCCTTATCAGTCACGCCACTGTTCCGTAGGGCGGAGCCGACGAGACCCAGACAACAAGAGCTGAGAGGTCTGCAACACGACCCCGCTCGGCTGCTGGGGCTGAGTGGGAGGCCGCTGCACAGGCCTCGGAGAGCAGGCTGGGAGGGCAGGCTGGGCACGACCCCACCCCGTGTCCGGTCAGGTGACCAGCATAGGTCTGCACACCAGGGAGAGCCCCCTCAGATGAGTGGGCAGCGTGCAAGGACCTCAGAGCTGCGGCCCGAGGAGACGGTGCCGTCGGGGTTTGTGGCTGAGGGTGCGTGCCTGCTGCAGGCGGAGGGGAAGGCCGCACCAGGCAAAAAGGCCAGAGGGAGGTGCTGCGGGGGAGGGGAAGGCCGCACCAGGCAAAAAGGCCAGAGGGAGGTGCTGCGGGGGAGGGGAACGCTGAAGGCGTTACAGTGAACCCTCAGCCTGAGGAAGTAGCGGCGCCCTCACGGCACAGGAAGGGCGGCTGACTTCAGGGACCTGAGGAGAGGCCAACGGTAAGCCCCTCAGAGAGCCAGGAGGAGGCTGCCTCCGACCCCAGCTCCGGGCTTTGCAGGGTCTGAGAATGCAGAAGGTAGCTAGGTGGGATGGCACAGCCTCTAATCCCAGCGCTTGGGAGGCAGAGGCAGGAGGATCTCTGAGCTCAAGGCCAGCCTGGCTGATGTGAATTCCAGGCTGGGGCTACACAGAGACCCTGTGGAGGTGGAGCAGGGAGACAAACAGAGAGGAAGAAGCTTCAGATTAAACAAGCGCATTAAACAGGTGGAGTTGTCTCTCGCCCCCCACTCCGATACACCACGGGGCTTTTGAAGCCAGAGAGATGACTCGGCGGCTGAGAGCCGGGGCTGCTGCTCTTCCAGGGGCTCCGGGTGTGATCTGAGCCAGCACGGCCCTCACAGCTGTCTGCAACTCCAGTCCAGGGGATCCAGTGCCCTCTTCTGTTTCAAAGTCGCCGAAAGACCGCCGGAACGTCGTTAGAGTCCTGCTCAGCCCCAACAACGGTCCATCCATCTGGACCAGCCGCAGCCGGATGTCCTCGGAGCAGCGCCACTCAGATGAGACCTTCCACTCGGCTTTTTGTCAGATTCCGTAAGCACTGGCCGAGAGGGCTGCTCAGCGGGTGGCACCCGTGCAGGCTTGCGCCTGAGCCTCAGAGCCACGCAAAGCAGGCATGCTGTCTCACCTACGGTCCCTCCTCCTGGGAGGTGGAGCGGGAGGATCCTGAGCTGGAGGCTAGGCTGGGGACACAAGCCCCGGATCACCTCCCAGCCCCCTCCCCCCCCAGGGGAAAAAGCAACAATTACCTCTGCACCGTTAGGCTTGTCCTTTCAGATGCGGAGAGATGGCTCAGTGGTTAAGCGTGCTTGCTGGAACTCCAGTTCCAAAGGACCGGATACCTTCGTCTGGCCTCTGCAGGCACCAGGAACACGCAGTAGACAGCATACATCCGGGCAAACCACCCAAACATTAACTTTTATTCTTAAAATTATTTTTATTATATTTTAAAGACAGGCTTTGGGGTTGGGGAGATGGCTCAGAGGTTAAGAGCACTGGCTGCCCTTCCAGAGGTCCTGAGTTCAATTCCCAGCAACCACATGGCAGCTCACAACCATCTATAGTGAGATCTGGTGCCCTCTTCTGGTGTGCAGGCACACATGCAGGCAGAACAGTTGTACACATAATAAATAAATAAATCTTAAAAAGAAAGAAAGAAAGAAAAAGACAGGCTGAGGCCTGTCTAGAACTATGGATCAGGCTGGCTTTGAACTTATAGAGTTTTCACCTGCCTCTGCTAGGATTAAAAGTGTGTACCACCATGCCTGAGTCCCCATCCCCAACAGATAGAAATGATAGATAGATAGATAGATAGATAGATAGATAGATAGATAGATAGGTAAGTAGGTAGGTAATACAGTTATTTTCCCTTACTCTGAGCCCTTTTGAGTCCTCGGTGGCCCTCATGTGTCCTTTCTGTGACATCCTCCTTCTTGCATATGTGTGTATGTCCAAGCTTTTCCATCACTGTCTCCAAATTGTAAAGTTTCTGTCCCCAAATCCCAGGGGCCATTTCAGAAGGTGCCTTTGCCACAGCTGGACACCCCCCCCCCGGAGTTGCTGACCAAAGACTGTCTAGCCCAGCACCTGTCTACACAGCGTTAGTTAGAAGGCTAGTCCCTTTTCATCCAAGTAGCTCCTACCGTGTCAGCTTAAAGCGCCTGTGTAGGCTTTGGCAGCTTTACTGATGCCGCTTGATGGAAGACACACATGAAGTCTGGGACGCCTCCCCAGTCAGGAAGTCCAACCCTAGAACTACCTCTCCACAAGGGAGACAGTATCCATGTCCAGTCTGTCCAAACAGCGCAGACTTCAGCCAACTGTTCACCTCAGTCCCTGCCGTGTCCCCTCAGGGCTGAGCTCAGCCCACTAGGCCTGGGCTGAGAGTGTTAGAACCTTCACACACGTGCCAAGCAAATGTCATCTCCATCCCTTGACTGCGCACATGAGTGCGCACGGGGCTTGGACCCGGCGGAGGGACGATGAGGTTCTTTTAAAAGGCCTGGTCTTTGCGAGAATGGGGGTGATGTCTCAGACAGTTCAAGGCGGCGTTTTTCAGTGTGTTCACGCTCTGGCTTTCATCTGGTGGAGGGGAGTTCCTTAGAAAGCTGCCAAGCCTGGTGACCTGAGTCAGACTCCTGGAACCCGTGTGGTGGGATGGATGGAAAAAGCCAGCTCCCGGGGATTGTCCTCTAACCTGCACCACACACACACACACACACACACACACACACACAC
>REGO01000222.1:742098-753564 GCA_010120015.1 Rhombomys opimus | reverse complement strand
CACACACACACACGCACACTCACACGCACACTCACACGCACACTCACACGCACACTCACACGCACACTCACATGCACACACACACATGCACACACACCTACAATTTAATACTAGAACTTCTACGATCCTACCAATACATGCCATTGAGGGGGGGTTGTTGCTGAAATAGTCTTCATATATAGCCAAGGCTACGAAGCCAAGGCTAGCCTCAAATTTATGGTCCTCCTGCACCAGCCCACGGAGTTCCGGGATTAAAGACAAGTGTGGTATGCTGGGCCTGTTTCCCAATAAGCACATGGCGCGTGTCTGACACCCTGCAGACACCAGGCCAACAGCCCAGTGCGGAGTCTTTGACTGCACACACTTTCTCTGTTCTTACCCTTCACAAATCAGCCTGCCCTCCCCTGACCTGGACCTGGACACACTGTGACTCTGCCTCGCCACCGCGAGAGAGGCAGCCATAGCTCAGACTGGCCCACAGATAGCCTTGGCCCCGTGAGATTCACCAAAACATTCTTTGCTCCCTTTATCTATTACAGAAAACAACTGCCAAGAAATTAATATATTTAGTTTTTCTTTTTGCTCTGCATTTCCGTACGCACGCAAAGACCCAGCTCCTGGGGAATGAGCCATCCTCTCTAAACTGCATCTGTCACCTTTGCCTGGAGCTGCGGGTCACAGCGAAGACGCGGTTTCATCTCGTGGGCGATGTTTCAGATTGCTTTATATTGTGCTTTGACGAGCACCGTACCCGAGGTCAACCCGGGGAGGAAAGGGTTTAGGCTCAGAGTCGTAGGCCAGCGTGCAAGGCGCTCAGCGCAGCGTGGAGGCAGGGACTGAAGCAGAGGCCATTCGGAAACTCAGGCTCACTCAGCCTGCTCCCCACCACCCGGGACCACCTGCCGGGGATGGGCCCCAGGAGCTGGGCCCTCCCATCACGTCCCCGAACGTGTGTGCTTCTTTCTGCTTTCTCTGGAGGCCGCAGCGCACTCTCCCGGGTCAGCGTTTCTCAGTAACTGCCGAGCAGAACCTCAGATGGGATCCAGAGCTCTTCCTCCTCCCTCCCCGCCCAGTGCGTGACCCTCGGCCGCGCCTCCCAGCACCCTGGCACCTGCCCTCACCCCGTTGCTGTGACTCGGAAGGTTTTCAGGCATCTCCGCACGGGTGCACACACCTCGCCGTGTTCTCTCGCGGTGGTAAGACTTCTCTCCCCAAGCTACTGTCCCTGACAAGGGTTTCTGCCCGGGACAGACTGCACCCTGGCGCTGGCCCTGAAGGGCCCTGCTGGGTCCTCATGGTCGGTCCCTGGCCCTGTGAGTCACCCGTCACAGCTGGTATCTGAGCTAAGTGTGCTCGGGCTCTTTGCAGTTCCCTTGTTTGGACTTGGCTGGGATGCTCAGTGGTCAGCGCATGCCTCCAGGAGCCTCTTGCTCCGACTGTGTCGGCCTTTTCTCAGTGTGGATTCAGGGACTTTGAAGTCAAACGCATCCCCGGGCAGCTATCGACCGCCTGTCACGTCTGCTGCTTAAGCCACAGTTAGCTGGCTTCCTACACTTGACCTGTAATTGAATTTCCTTGGAAACTCAGTGACAAGATTGATTCTGCCTAATTGAGTCAAAGACAGACTCTGGGTGCCATTCGCACTGTCCCTGTTTGCCTGGAGCTCGCTGGGCTGAGGCCCCAGACTTTCACAGTGTTTATTTCAGTGAAGAACCTTTTACTTTAAATGTTCCTACAGACGGTTTCTTGGGGGGAGGGCTGGGGGTGGGAGGGGGGCAGGCACCAGGAGGCAGGCCTTAGTGAGCAGAAGACAGGATGTGCCAATTCTAAGGGGGAGGGGGAGAAGAAAAAAAAAAAAAAAAGAACAGAAGTCCAGCCTTGGTCGCAAGCAAGTTTGGACATGAGCACAACAGCAGGCAGCGCACCAGGAATCAGAGCATCATCAGCTAAAGACTGGCGGCCGCCATTTGTTTCAGCCCCTAAGTTTAAACCCACTCACTGTGGCCCCCAGGCAGTCGGCTCCTGGGTTAGAGCATCACGAAGGAACGTGATGGGGGTGACGGCGCGCGGATCGCTAACGCTCACACGGTCACAGGCAGCGCACACTGAGGGCAGCCTGAGCTTCCTGAGGAGACTCTGCTAAAGAAAGAAGTGGGCGAGAAGGAGAGGTGGGAGGAGGAGACGGAAAAAGAAAACGAGGAGACAAAACCACAGTAGAAAGTGGGACTCGCCCAACAGGCGCCGACCAGAAAGGACACTCGTCCCTCGTAAGCAGGGCCGCAATGCTGTGTCCCCGAGAAGCCGTCTGTTCACCTCTATGGTTAGTGACTGTAAGTACCCGGTACATGCTCCAATGCCATGTTATATGTCAATAAAAAACATACGGGCAGCAGAGGAGGCAGGGCAGTTCCTCACGGGCACAGTCCCCAAGCAGGGCGAGACAGTGCGTGCCAGCAAGTAGGTCCCAGTGCCTGGAACCTTTGCCTCTTTCTGTTGGCTGAGGGGCTCCCTCAGGCCCCAAGAACTACAAACTACTGCCAATACTCTCACCTACCCTCCAAAACATGACAGCAAGACCCTATTGATCAGATGCATCGCATGATATGTCTAGGACTTAGCAATAAAGTCCCAGCTGGGGGCTTTCCTGAAGGATAAACCGCTTCTCCCTTAGAGGGCTGACGGGGGTGGGGGGGCTGCTGTGATGGTGAACCCTGGAGCCTCCTTTTCGGGCATCCCTGCCTCTAGTGATTCTGAGGAGATTTTCACTTCACTTGCAAAACATGATAGCTTGCTTTCTTCCTTTTCTTTTCCTCCCCCAGAAGCTTTGTTACAGTTTTTAGAGCCAAGTTAAATAGGGGTGATTGTCCTTGTCTCGCCCCTGTTTTAAAGGGGAATAATTCACATTTCCCCGTTAGTGTAATTTTGCCTTTTGGTTTTAAATAGTCTTTTTGTCATGTTAAAGAGGCAACCCTTTATTGCTTCTAGGGAGCGTGTCAATGAAGAATCCTCTGTGGGAATTTATGGAAATAACCATATGTATTTTTACAATACTTTCCAGGAGTGTTGCTGGTTGTGCTAACACTTGAGCTTTTAGCAGAAAAAATAAAATTGAAATAGTAAAAAATAAAAAAATAAAAAATAAATAAAAAAAGTGAGATAAGATGCCGGAAAATAAGAGAACAGGAAGGGTTAAATGAGGTGGGAGATGGCAAGGTGGAGGAGAGGAAGAACAGGGACGGGAGGGTGACCACACTGCAGGCCTTTTGAAGAGCCACATGGAAACCTGTAGGAGCCTAAGATCTACCTACACACGCGTGCAACAGATTTTAAAGCGAGTTACGGGGTAACGGGCGACCACGCCCTGCTGGACTGGCTAACAGGAAGCAGAGCCGGAACAGCCTTTAGGAGCTGCCGGAACAGCCTTTAGGAGCTGCCGGCTCGTGAGGTCCCAAGAATGACCCCATTGCGGAAGCCACCGAGGCCCCGAGGCGTGAACACGTGAAAGAACCCCGGGGGGTGTCTTCCGCCAGAGAGACCCCCTCCCAAGGATCAACGAGACCAGTAGTTCGGATGCAAACAGCAAGAGGCTTTATTCGATACATGGGTACCCATGGGCGACAGAGTCTTTTCAGGAGACTCGCGCGCCTTCTGGGAAAAAGCTGGGGCTTTTATAGGGCTTTAGAGCAAAAGCACGGTTACAGGAGCGAGAAGCGTAGTTACAGGGATCTAATTGGGTGGTTTAAACAAGCTATGGTAAAGTCACAAGCAGGGAAGGCGGGAAGGTAGATGGTGAGCTGAGTTATGCATCCGGCCCTTATCTCGGGGAACAGGGAGGGCAGGAAGGCAGAAGGCAGATTGCAAGCCGGGTCCTATCTCCGGCCCTTATCTCGGGGAACAGGGAGTGCTTTTCTCAGGGACTCCCCTCAAAGGCCAGATGCCCAATCGCAGATATCCTGTTGTTGCCCGCATTATGCTAGGGTTTTATTCTTTCACACGGAGAAATCAAGCTGGTGCTCACGAGGGAGCGTCACTCTTTCGAGTGAGCTTTCATGGTGCTACGAGAGCCAACACAGACTGCTCCCACTCTGACCCAGCCGGGAACCCCCACTGTAACCACAAAAGCTCTGGCAGGACCAGCTGACCGGCGCAGTGGTGGCACAGGTGACCACCGCTGTCTGACTGGGGCTATGGCCTGTTCTTCACTGCTGGCCCTGACATCAGGCCAGACCCGCTAGCCCGCCCGGCCCTAAGGAGAGCACGCTACCGTCTCCTGACGCGCAGGGAGTTAAAGGGACTCCTGGCAAAGTGTCCTCAGACCCTCGGGTCAAGCAGCACTCGGCTCTCGCCAGGAGAGCAGCACACGGATTCTAACAGAGGCCCACGGCGGCAGGATGCGGGGTAAGAGGCTCCTGCCGCGCCGTCCTCCCGAGCACCACGCCGTCCTCCCCAGCTACCACGCCGTCCTCCCGAGGCTCGGGCCCTGCGGAAGAAGAGTGGACAGAGTGTGCGGGCCACCGGTGTGGGGTGCGGAGAAGCTGTTCCTCACGGAGCCGCTGCACGCGAGAACTCACCGCGTGGAGACTGCGCAGCCTCTGCACTGGCTCCCAGACCCGGTCCCACCCCGGCTGAGGACCTGGGCAGCTGCCGGCTGCTGAGAGGGAGCAGGGGCCACTCAGCCGGAGGCTGTTTGCCTAGCATGCAGGAAGCCATTCCCCAGCCCTCGCAAACCAAACACGGCGGCCGTTCCTGCAAGCCCGGCTCTCAGGAGGCGGAGGCTGGAGGCTCCGGGGTTCAGGGTTCAAAGCCAGCCTGGGTTATAGGAAACACTTTCTCAAAAAAGAAACATCTAGTTTATGAAAGGAAATGAAACAACCTACAAAAGCCTAACATGAGTAGTAAGAAAAATTAATTAGCCTCCCGGGGAGGGATTTTTTTTTTTAAAGGAAGTCCAAAATAATCTCAGTTCATAAAAAAATAGGTACTTTCCCTAGCCTGATGGGAGTATCAATCAGTACAACTTTAAAACTGTTCACACATACCGGAAGTCTAGAAAACTGCGGCCTGAAGAAAGGGCTCAGCCATTAAGGACAAAGGCTCACAACCAATGAAGGAGGGAGAAAGTTGAGTATTTTACAGTTTCATGTTTCTTGTTTATAATTTATTTTAGATTTAGTTGTTTTCTTTTATATTTGAACACCCACAGTCTGTGTTGTCCGGAAGAAGGCACTGTATCCCCTGAAAAGCATGTGGACACCCGCTTTGCAGAGCTTGACAGTTACTAAAGCTAACCTAGATTCACCAGTAACTTTGTTTCCAGCTATAAACCCAACAGAAATAGAAAGTAAGTACACACAACCACCAAAAAAAGAAAAGAAAAAAAAAAACCTGCAGCAGAATTTAACAATTCCTTATTTTTTGCAGCTTTGTTTGGAGTGTTCCCGAAGGAGACAGAACTCAGACGGCTGTTAAAGGGGCTCAGGTCGCGCTGGTGTGTTACCTACACACGAGAAGGGCGGGCGGCAGGCGCTGGTCGTGCCGAGGAAGCAGGCCACCAGACTACACACCGACCACTCTGTTTACAGACGCTCAGGAGCCGCAGACGTGTTTGCTGGTGGGCGGAGCGCTTTGTGGAAGGACCCTGCTGTTTGCGGCTGTCGTCCTGTCCGAGGGCGGGGATGGCCACCGGGGCCTCCTGCTCTGCCTGACCTCAGACATCACGCCCCTAACCACGCGTGACGTGTGGCCTCGGACACAGCTCCCTGCCGGCTCTCCCCTCCCGGCGCCTACAGGTCAGCCAGGCACTGTGTCCCCGCTCCTGCCACAGGAGCCGAGCTGCTGAGAGCCAATCAAGCGTCCTGGAAGGGCCCAGTCCTAAGCAATTCTGTACACCTATCCTAGAGCCCCTCCCCCCAAGGGGTGCACAGCTCTGCTCTCCCCAGCCCCCCACTGCGGTTCCGGGGTGGGGAGGGTCATGTCCACCTTGCCTGCAGCCTTCTGCCCCTCCTGCCTCCACGACCCCCAGCGGGGAGGAGACCTCAGCCTGAGTTCAGTCCCCGAAGCCACAGTGGAAGGAGAAAAGCGACTCCTGAAAGTTGTCGTCTGACCGCCACCTGCAAGCCACAGTGAGCTTGTGCGTCTGTGCGTGCACACGTGCCCTGCCTGCACACGTAGGATGCACGCCTTTACGGGTGTCCTATCGGGAGATTATCTAAGCGTGTAGGAGCCCGGCCAGTAGGGGGCACTAGTGAGTTCTCTAGGTGCTGGACAGGGACGTGTGTTTGGACCGCAGCTACTTGGGCGTTCTCAAACGTGTTCACTTCATCAAGATTTGGGTTTGTGCGCTTGTGCTGGGTGTGTGACTCGGCCAGTGCTGGGCTCGATCACCAACCTTTAAAAACAGAACTAAAATAAGGACTGAAGCACGCGGGGTCTCGGCTCTGAGAGGGGGAAGGGCAGGCGGCCCACCCTGAGGAGCTGTTGCAGCTGATACCTGCTATCAGAGGGAAAATCCTTTTTCTCCAACAGCGTGTGGCCGAGCTGGTCAACCATGCTCCACGGCCTGGGCCCAGGAGTAGGCCGCCAGCACACACCGAACTCTGTGCGGGGTGTGTGTGTGTGTCTGTGTGTCCAGAGGCTTTTTGTTTCATTTTAGCATTTTGTTTTGATTTTGGTCTTGTGTTGTGTTTTGTTTTGAAAGAGAAAGAGCATACAGTTGGGTGAGCTGGGCGGCGAGGGAGGACCCGGGAGGAGTCGGAAGGGAGAAAAACCAAAATATGTGTTATGAAAATAAATAAATAAATAAATACCCTCTGGCCAAAACAGTAGTCGTGATGGGGGCTGCAGACGCGGCTCAGCGGCTTATGCTGTGCTCTCCCAGAGGACAGGCTTGGTCCGTCCTCAGTGCCCACACAGTAGCTCACAACTCCTGTAACGCCAGCTCCGGGAACTCCGTTCTCATCCGTTCTCCTTGGGAGTCTGCACTCGAGTGTTCATATCCACGCAGACACAGTTATATACACTAGTTAAAAATAAAAGCTTAGGGTGGCCCACACCTGTGATCCCAGCACTTGGGAGGCAGAGGCAGGGGGATCACTGAGTTCAAGGCCAGCCTGGTCTACAGAGTGAGGTCCAAGAGAGCCAAGGCTACACAGAGAGATCCTGTCTTGAAAAAAACCAAAATACTACTACTAATAATAATAATAGCTTTAGGGGCTGGGGAGACGCTCAGGGGCTCAGAGCACTGGCTGCTCCTGCAGAGACCCTGGTCAGTTCCCAGCACCCACACGATGGCGGCTCACCACCATCTGTTACTCCGGTCCCGGGGTTCCGATGTCCTCTCTGGGCACTGTTTGCACGTGGTGCACAGAGATACGCTCAGACAAAATGGCAATGCACATGAAACAAATAATAACATAAAGGCCTCAGGGACAAGGCCAAGACGACCTGCCCTGCTGAGGGCGTCGGGTGGGACCTTTGGCTCCTCCCCAGACGCCCTTTGGCTCCTCCCCAGACGCCAGCCCCTGAATAAAATGGTACAACCCCCCCCCCCAAGAAAATAAAAAATAGAATACTTTTTAAATGCATGGGCCTTGAGGCGGCTCAGCCCGCAAAGCGCTCCTCTGCATTCATGAGGCCTGACCCCCAGTACATGAAAAGGGACAAGCAGGGTTTCTAGAGCTCATTGGCCAGTTTAGTTCACTGAGAGACGACCCCAAGTTAAAAAAAAAAAAAAAAAAAAGCTGGGCGGTGGTGGCGCACACCTTTGATCCCAGCACTTGAGAGGCGGTGGAAGGTGGATCTCTGTGAGTTCCAGGACAGCCAAGGTTACGCAGATAAACTCTGTCTCAAAAAACTGATAATGATAATAATTAGTGCAATAGAGGAGTATGCCCGACCACAGCCACACGCAAGTGTGTGGGAAGTGCATGCCCACACATAAACACAGACCACACACTCAGAAAGAAATCTTTAAAAAACAACAAAACTTAAAAGCATTTATACATTCATGGAACCTATTCATAATAAAGTTTTTAAAGATTAAATGTTAAATGTATATATATACTTTCACCGGGTAATTCGACCTCCAGGAAATCCTGCTGAAGAAGGAATCCAAGCTGATCAGTTCTGTCCGGAGATGTTAATGTAACAGTAAGACATTCCCGCAAAGCGTTAAAGAAAAATCTTAGTGCACAAAATGGCTAGCTTACAAAATTTACTGACACCGGCTGTTCACATGATAAACTCGTGTGACTTATCTCTTATCTATCGCAGTGTAGGTCGTAGGCTAGGGAGATGACTCAGCGGTAGAACACTTGCCCAGCACCCCCAAAGCCCTGGGCGTGAGCCCCAGTACCTCCAAAACAAACAAGCGACCAGTTGCATGAGTGGATGTTTAATGGCTCTAAATAATGCTGTGAACGGAAATTTACATTTAATACACAGGGGAAGTTAAGGTTGAAGCTACAGCCGTGTGCGCCTGTCAGTCCAGCCGTGTGGAAAACAAAACTGCGAGGCCAGGAAGAAAGACAGACGTGATTCTGCTGTGCTGTGGGCCCAGGAACACGAGGCCTTCGAGGCCTTCGAGCGAAGGCTTTGCACTCCCGCTCCCCCAGCGCGAGCTGCCTGGAGCTGGGCTGCCTGAAACCCCGAGCTCAGCCGGGAGGAGATGTGAAGGGACTCCCCCTCCCCCCCGTGGCTTAGGTTAGGAGCTGGGGTGGAGCAGGGAGGGTCTTGAACCTCAGGGAGACTCAGACTCCCTCTTGGCTTAAGGGAACCGTCTCCTCTTACCTGCTTCCGAGGGGGCGTGTGAACAAAGCCCGCAGAGGACAGGGAGAAGACACGCCGTTCCCTGTGCGTGTGGATCCCCTGCGGAACGTGGCTCGGCTCGCGCCCCGCAGGAGGGGCCCTGTCCGGCTGCGTTCGGTTCCCCGCACCCGCGGGGCGGCTCCAGCGGTGTGTAGCTCCGGTTCCAGGGTTGCTGACGCCCTCTTCTGACCTCCTTGGGTTCTGCACGTAGGCGGCACGGGCGCGAGCACCCAGAGAAAACACAGCTGTGCGTAGAACACAGGCGGCTCTGTACGGGCCTCATCTGACGAGAGGTAGCCGCGGGAAGAAAGTTCGACTCTTGGGGAGAATAGCCGTGGAGTTTGTGTAGGGGGTGGGGGCCCTGGTTCCCTCCTTCGGGCTGCCACCACGAAGAGGAGCTTATAGCTGCTGGGACGCCCACGAGTTTCTGCCGTTACGCAGAGCAGGTGTGAGAGGCTCTGCGAAATGGCTGCTTCTCAGATGCCTTCAGCAATCCCACCAGACGGCTGGCGGTGCCCTTTCGCCCTCAGAGACACTCTGAAGTATCAGTCACACCCTTCCCCGGCGTCCCTGTTAGACCTCTCCTCACTCATGCTGCTTTGGCTTTTTGTCTGTTTAATTTCTTTTGAGACAGTAGCTTGTGTAGCCCAGGCTGCCCCAGACTCTCTACGTAGCTGAGGATGACCTTGAACTTCTGATCCTCCTGCCTCTACCTCCCAAGTGCTGGGACTGCGGGCGTGGGTCACACTTCTCTCCGGAGACAAGGTGACTGGTCTAACGGCCTCAAAAACAGAATGCACATTTCCAGGACAGCCCGGGTTACACAGAGAGACCCTATCTGGGGGGTTGGAGGGGATAGGGGAGATGGAATGAGACAGTTCAAAGGAGTTGAAGTTTCCAATGTCTAGGCCCTGTGGGGAATGCTCAGGCCAATAATTCCCGAGAGTGGGGCTCCTCCATCCCCAGGCAGAAGAGCAGAAGTGATGAAGGGAGGAGACTGGACCACGCGCCGGGGCCCTTGTCTTCAACACCCGAGGTCAGGGACGGAATCGGAAATCCCAGGACACTTTGCAGCTGGTGAAGTTCAAGACGGAAAAAGATCCCAGCCAGAAACAGCCGGGCGATTGCTGGCCTCCGGGAGGCTGAGGCAGACCCCACAGCCTGCAGCAAAGTTCCAAAGGTCTGGGGGACCACATGGCATCACCTGCAGCAGTCTGGAATCCCAGCGGGCATGGCAGTTCCCAGGGGTCTGGATCGTGATGTGCTGGGAGAGGGTGACTTCCGGACTCTGCGGGCACACAGGTCCATAGACTGACTATTCGAGTGTAGCTTTAGAAAGACCTTTCGTATAGCATGCACCGAGAGAACTGGATCAGAGGCCCAGGGAGCCCAGGAGCCCGGAGTGCCTCCACAGGAGCAACTGACAGGGCCTGGTGGCTGCTCCAGGTCCCACAGGCTTACCTTCAGAATGCGGGCTTCCAGCTTGCATTTGGAAGCCCTGGAGACTGCAGGAGGCGGAGCCTGGCTGATGGAAGAGGAGATTGCAGGAGGCGGAGCCTGGCCGATGGAAGCCTCAGAGGGCAGGCCTCTCTCTGAAGGTGGTGTCCTTGCCCCGGCTCCCACCCTCTGCTTTCCAGTGTGTAGTCAGAGTCACACTTGAGTGCCCGTGGGAGTGCTCCCCACCTCTGTGTCCTCCCCAATACAACACTCAGAGGTTCTGAAGCCCTGAGCCCAAACACAGAAGAACACGCCTTTTCTCATCCCCTCTTTTCTTCAAAATTGACCTCAGAGTTGGATACATGAAAAGTCTCAACAGCTACAAAAAATCTAAATGACACCTGCTTCCTAGGCCACCACAGATTAAAGCTGGGTAGCAACAGCCACAGAAAGCTTACAAACTCATGGAACCCAAAGCCAACTTTCTGCTGGTTGACTAACTGGTCAAGACAAAAATTAAAAAGGAAATTAAAGACTTTCTAGAATTGAATAAAATACCCAAACTTATGGGACACGATGAAGCAGCTCCAACAGGCAAGTTTCTACCGTGCTAAGTGCCTCCATGAAAAGCTTGGAGAGATCTCACACCAGCAAGTTAACAGCTCATCTGAAAGCCCTAGAACAAAAGAAGAAATCATACCGCAAGGAAGTGGATGGCAAGAAACAATGAAACTCAGGGCTGAAATCAATAAAACAGAAACAAACAAACAAACAAAATACAAAGAATCAATGAAACAGAAAGTTGGTTCTGGGCTGGAGAGATGGCTCAGACCCCTAAAATAACATGTTACTCATAAGCAAGTAAACTCTCCCTCTCTCTCCCTCCCTCTCTCTCCCTCCTTGTCCCTCCCTCTCTCCCTTTCTACCTCTCTTACCTTCCTCTCTCCCCCTCTCTTCCTCTTCTCTCCCTCTCTCCCCCCCTCTCTTTCTCCCTCCCTTCCTCCCCCCCTCAGCCATCTCCACTGTATTTGCCCTTCTCTTGGTGATGAGAGATGACACAGTGCCTATGTGAGGTGACAGAGTGAGGTTTATGAGGCTGGCAGGGCAGTGCGGCATTGCATGACTGCATGACAATTCTTTACATTGCATGACTGCATGACAATTCCTTACATTGCATGACTTCATGACAATTCCTTACATTGCATGACTGCATGACAATTCCTT
>REGO01000222.1:720075-742088 GCA_010120015.1 Rhombomys opimus | reverse complement strand
TTACATTGCATGACTGCATGACAATTCCTTACATTGCATGACTTCATGACAATTCCTTACATTGCATGACTGCATGACAATTCCTTGCATTGCATGACTGCATGACAATTCTTTACATTGCATGACTGCATGACAATTCCTTACATTGCATGACTGCATGACAATTCCTTGAGTTGCATGACTGCATGACAATTCCTTGCATTGCATGACTGCATGCACTGCTTGAAGCTGAACGCATTGGCGCGCACTTGTAGTCCCAGCTGAAACGGGAAACGCATTTGAGTCCAGGACTTTGAGGCCAGCCCGGGACCACAGTGAGGCCCATTTGCAAACAACAGGACAACAGCAGAGCTCTTGCATGGCTTGTTGCTGGAATCCTCCCTTACATTTTGTCTGACTGTGGAAACCCCAAGTGACAGAAAGCCAAACTGCTTACTGTATTTACTGTATTTAGAAATTGTCTTGAAGTTATCAAGTTAAATGATGTCATAATGGATTAAGGTGGATCCTCAATCCAGTACGCACAATGTCCCTGCGAAAAGGTCGAGGAGAGCATGGGGATCCAGGGAGAACATGTTACAATGAAACAGATCGAATGACACTCGTGCATGCCAAGAAACTTCCCGGCTGTTGGCAGCCGCAGACGGAATCCAGGGAAGCAGAACAGATCTCCCGATGGTCTTCAGGGAGCATGGCCCTGCCCCGCCTTGATTTCAGAACTTCGGCCTCCAGAACAGCCAGAGAATAGACGTGTGTCCTTGAGGCAGCCACTCTGCTCCTCCGTTAGTGCAGTCTTGGGAAAGTTGCGGCATTCTGGGCAACGTTTACAGAGGCTCGTTGTGTTTATCCGTATGTGTTAATCTGCGATGCACCCAAGCAAGTGAAGTAGCCACACTGGCTCCTGTTCCCTTCTCCACGCCTGCACGCCTGCACGTCTGCTCTCCCTTCATTTTTTTAACTTAGCATTTATGCGATCACCCCCCGTGGTGGTGTGACTAGGGATGGCCCGTATAGACACTTGTGTTTGAATGCTTGGTCCGTTCAAACAATGGCGTGGTGCCAGCAGGAAGGGTGTTGTTATAAAGAAATGAAAACTCCAATCATTCTGCTTTACCAGTGAAGACTCGGGAGCCAGATGCGGGGGTGAAAGCCTGCCAGCTCAGAGAGGCAGAGAAAGCACTCCGCTGACCTTCCTTCTCAGCTCAAGCCTTGACAGAAAAAGCCTTCTTACTCAGCTCATGTCTCAGATGGAAAAAAACCAAAAGCCTGCTAGTTCACCCAACAGCCCAGGAGGAGAAAGCCAAAAGTTGGAGGCCCAAGAGCTAAAGAGCCCAAGAGCTAGAGAGCTAAAGCTCGCTCTTCTCTCCATGCTGTCTTAAACACTCTTCTCACAGAAGTCCCTCCTTTCTGTTACTCCCTGTCAGCTGCCTTCTTGCTCCGACTCTTGACCTGTGTACAGAAAGCTCTTGGATCAAAGGTGTGTGCTAGGGCTGAGCCACACCAAACAAAAGAGGGTTTTACAGTTCACAATCTTGGGGTTCACAATGGGATCAAATATCCTGCAGCAGAGGGGTGGCCTTGTTGGAGGAAGCTTGTGGCTGTGGTAGGGCTTTAAGGTCCTACATGCTCAAGCCAGGCCCAGTGTGGAGCACAGCTTCTCCTTGCTCCTCTCTTTTGCTGATCTCTTCAAGATGTAGAGCCCTCAGCTCCTTCTCCAGCACCAGGCCTGCCTCCCGCCACGATGATAACGGACTAAACCTCTGAACTGTAAGCAGCCCCACTAAATGTTCTCCCTTATAAGAACTGCTGTGATCGTGACATCTTGTCACAGCAATAAAACCCCAAGGCAGCCCCCACAGGTAGTCTCCGCCGCCACTCTGCCTCGCCCGCCCTGTCTCTGACTCCCTTGTCATTCCCTTCTGGCAGACACACACACTCCTCACCCCCAACACCCTGAGCCAGCACCCGTGCGGGCTCTGATAACACATGCTGGGCTGGGCTGCTCCGCACTGATTTCTGCATTACGTAAGCAGTCTGTGCCGGCCATCTCCTCCTGCAATCGTCACGAGGCACCGTGTTAATGACCGTCACACAGACAGACGCCTGTAACTACACTCCACCCATCTGAACTGCTCTGCAGTCTTTCCTGAAGAGAAGCTGCCATGGCAGAAGGACATTCGACTGTCTGCATTCCACCTGCCCCCCCCCCCCCCGGGACTTCTGCACACTCGGCTCCCGGTGCAGAGCTATTTTCTAGGCCGCGTCCCTGGGGATGGCTTCGCTGCATTTAGGGTGCGTGCAGGCTCTGCCAAGATGTTTCCCGAAATGGCCCGTTTGTCCCCTCCCGGTTCTCTCAACCGCAGAACAGCTGCTGCTGTCGCAAACCCTCAGTGACATACATTCAGACCTTCACAATGCTGCCCGTCTGGTGGGGCATAAAAATAGCTGGCTCTGGTTTCATCTGAGGCTCACCCAGAGCTCAGGGAGGCCGAGACCCCTCCCAGAGAGCACTGCATCCTTGGGTTTGCTTCTTTTCAAGAAATGCTGGCTCAGAGCTCTCTTTTAAAATCTTTATTTTTATCCTTTAATTATTTTGTATATTTGTTTTGTTTTGTCTGCATACTAACTGCTTGCCTGGTTCCTGTGCAGGACAGAAGAGGGTGCTGCATCCCCTGGACCTGGAGTTTTGGGCAGTTGGCCCTGGATTTTGAACCCCAGTTCTCTGGACAAGCAGCCATTGCTCTTCACTGTCAGGCCATCTCTTTAGCCTCTATTTAAAATTCTTTTGTTAAGCTAAACTGCTTATATTGACATTAAGACACTGAAGAATTTACTACAACTCTTAACATGCTATTTACCCTAGCATTAACATTTGAAATACATACATCAACATGGTGTCACTTATGAAAGTACATCATGTATTTCAAGGATACAGTTTGATCCTCATTTAAGCATGGCCTGAAGGTGAGTGCTTGTCTGTAGACAGCGGGTTTCCCTTTTCCCATCCTTGTGTGTCTAGGATTGCACTCCTGTGCTAACAGAGGTGATAAGGAAGAACAGCCTTGCTCCAAGAGGATGGTTTATTACTTTTCAAAAGATTTATGCATCTGCTTGCTTGGTGTGTGTGTATGTGCCCTGTGCATGCCTGATTTCCCCGGAGGCTGCAAGTGGGCATCAGAGCCCCTGGAACTGGGGTTACAGACAGTTGTGAGCCACCGTGTAGGTGTTGGGAATTGAACCCGGGTCCTCTGGAAGAGCAGCCAGTGCTCTTAGCTGCTGAGTCACGTCTCAAGGTCCTAAAGAGGATCTGGAAAGAGGAGGCTTCTAATGTTCCCCACTAAGCCTAGTGTTTGGAGAGCCGAGGAGAGGGTGGGGATTAAGCCCTTGCCTCCTGCCAAGAACAGAAGTTCAGATTCCCAGGACCCATAATGCTTTTGTCTTCTCAGTCATAGGTGGTCCCTGACGTGAATCCATGACACTATGCCCAGTTGTCTAAGAGTGTGTGCACGCCCAGGTGGGGCGTATCAGAGGAGAGTTAAGCCGGTTGTAAGCGTCTGGGAACCGAGCCTGGGTCTTCTGCGGGAGCCGCCTCTCCAGCCCCAAGCTCACCCCTTCGCCCCTTGCTCGCATGACTGCCCCTTTTAACGCCCTCTCTCTCTTCTAAGAACATGGTTTCCCGATGTCGTTCCCAGCGCTAATTTTTGAAGGAGACTGGCTCAGTTCTGCACTGGGCTTGTCCCTCGTCTCCCAGTTGGCCACTACCTCTCATGGGCGAGTCATCTTTCAACTTCCTTTAGAAATTGTTTAAATTTTTGGTTTTTGAGTCAGGGTCTGTCGTTGGCGTGTAGCCTTGACTGGCTTGGAACTCACTCTGTAGCCCAGGCTGGCCTGTCACAGAGGTCCGCCTGCCTCTGCTCCCAAGCGTGGGGCGTGTAGGCGTGTGACACCTCTAAGGCCTCGTCTTCTGTAAGGCAGGATTCGCATTCTCCTTCCCTCATCATCGTTACACACAGAACCAGCTGCCCAGTGGCCCACCGAGGCTACCTTTCTGAGCCGTTTGCAGCCTGGCGGAGCCAAATGGTGCCCACCTTGCTAATGAAATCGGAGCAAAGTAGGTGCATCGTATTTCCAGCTACGTGTCGTACGACACCAGATCCCTAAAGCCTTCACTTTCCACCTGGGAGTCAATGATCTGCCTCACCTGTGTGGATGTTCAAGCAGCAAGATGGCGGCAACACGCCCCAGGGAGCATGTGAAGTCCGACTCCCCTTCTGGACGTCACAGAAGTAAACTGTCTGAAAGGCCTTGGCCCGTCACAGCCCCAGGGTCCCTACGCTCTCCCCACACATGCCCTGAACCTCCACCAGAAGCAGGCGCCCGTGCGTGTTGGTTTTCTTAAAATGGTCAGGGCTTTTTGTTTCGTTTTGTTTGTTTCCCCAAGATAACCAGGGGTTGTTGGGTGGAGACAGCGGGATTTCCTCTTCCCTCCTCACTTTCTTCAGTGACTACGCAGGCTTAAAACTCAAGGCTGTCCTCCAGGATGGCCTCACAAGGGGATAAGCCAGCAGCACTGTGCTCCACACCGAGCTGTTTCAGGCACCCTCTCCAGCCCGTGCCTCACGGGAAATGTGGGCATGCTGGCTGATGGTGGCAGGCTGGACTCTGGAGATAACGAGCTACAGCCCCAATGTTCACTTTACCAATATTTTTTAAAGTGTAAAACTAACTCTTACTGATGGCGTGTGGCACATATCAATTTGATCTGATGACACTGGAAATAAAGATGCAAACGTTCCTAAAGAAAGCACCCCTCCCCCTTCCACTGCCACCTCGCCAGCCCAGTGCCATCAGAGAAAGCCCTGGGCTGAGCTGAAGGCCTAGTATCTTGGATGGCGAGCAGGATCACATGACTAACTTGCCATGTACTCCCATACCTGCCCCTGAGGAAGTGGAAGACAGATGCGAACTGCTATCATTGTGAGAAGTTTGCCTATGTGGATTACATCAAATGACTGATGTCTGAGAAGGGCCTGGCCGCCTCAGCACACGCTCCTCAAGCACCATCGGCCCTTCCTGTCGGCAGTGTCTGTGCCCGCCTGTCCAGAGAGGGTGCTGTCTGCAGCTGAGGATCCAGCCTCAGTCGCCTGAAACTGTGTGTGTTCATTCTCTCAGTTTAACTGAAACTCAGGGCTTCTACCCTAAGCTGGGGCCTAAACTAACGAGTCTCATTCTGTGCCCAGGCTGGCCTGAACTAGCTATCCCAGGTTGGCTTCAAACTTTTGGCAATCCTCTGCCCAACAAGTGTTACAGATATAGGCACAAGTCTCGTGAGCAGCTACCATTTCATGGCCCAGGTGCTGCTTCTTCGTTGCTAGTGGTGAGGTAAGGATGGAAGGCTTTGGAGGTAGCTGTTACTTCACTGCTAGAATTTATTTACATGTTTTGTTTCTTTCCACCCATGGCTTTACTGTGTAGCCTTGACTGTCCTTGAACTCCATCTGTAGACCAGGCTGGCCTCCTCAGAGATCCACCTGCCTCTGCCTCCCAGCACTGGGATTAAAGGAGTGTGCCATGATGCTCAACACCTTTTAAAGCTGTAATGTTTACAGCCCAACCTCGTCTATTGGCTGGACAGGACCTGCCAATTTGAATCCCCACTGCCACCCAAAGGAATCATCTGCTCTTAGGAAGCAGAAATGCCAGGCATGTTAGCACACGCTTGAACCCAACACATATGTGGCAGGAGGGCTGCAAATTGGCAGATAGACTGGGCTGCAGATAGACTGGGCTACAGACAGGGAGGCCTGGTCTCAAAAGAGGAAAAAACAAAACAACAACAATCAAAAACTCATATAAAAATCATCTAACACATTTTAAATGACAAAACTTTTTTCCCAGCATCAAAGCTTTCTCTCCAATATTTTATACAATAATTTACCCTTTTATTAAAAGTTTGGGAGTTTCTGGTCACTAAAGTAATATATACTTATTTCAGAAAGTATGAAAAATACAAAATGTATAACAAAGTCCTTCATAATTCACTTCATGCTAAACCCAAGCCCACAGAGCTTCAGCCCACTCACACCTCCGGTCACACTGCAGCCCCAAAGACTCCCTGTTTTCTTATAGGAAATAACAAATATATTTTAAAATACTGGAACTATTTTTAAAGGTTTCTTCACAAAGTAGCTTCCTACAAAATCTCCATTTTCCAAATTCCTCTGATACAGACAGACTGCAGGGCAGACGAAAACGACCAGCGACGAGGACAACGCAGAGAAGGCCTCATCTCCAGATGCCTCCCCGACTCCGCACGCTGCCGGCGGCAGACTGTCCACTTTTCTTCCGAGAAGGCTTTTCAGTCTTAGGGGCTGAAGCAAGGCGTCGAGGGACATGGGCGGGGATCTGCGAATTGAGAGGAAAGAAGAAGCCACCATCCTGTATCCCCACTTTCCACCCCCAGAGGAGGCCCCAACCAGTGAGCACAGGGGAAAGGAAGGGCAAGCCCTAGCAAGTGGGGCCGAGACCACGCAGTGGAGGGGCAGAGCCAGCCAGGGTATGTGGAGAGTTGGGGTCACTGGCCAGACAAGAGGCCTGGTCACCCCTGGATCCTGCAGAGTCCCTCACCTCTTTCCGGGAGATCTCACCCAGGCGGGAGTCTGTGTTTCTTCTGGGGACAAGATCCCCTGGGCCATCAGTCCTGCCACACAAATCAAGGGTATAAGCAAGGACACGGTGGGGTGGGGAGTAATGCCCCAATTCCATATAACTCTGTACAAATGGAAGTGGTCCCCGATTTCCTCTCTTAAGAATGTGAGTCCGCACTGGGCATGGTGGTGCGGGTCTGTAATCCCAGCACTCTGGGAGGCAGAGGCAGGCAGATCTCTGTGAGTTCGAGGCCAGCCTGGTCTACAGAATGAGTCCAGGACAGCCAGGGCTACACAGAGAAACCCCGTCTCAAAAAACAAAAAACCACCCCACCCCCAAACAAAACAAGAAGAACGTGAGTCTGGGAGAGCACGTGTCCTGCCAACACGAGGCCTGTGACTCAATGTCCAGTGTCACACAAAGGAAAGAGAAGGAGACCTGAGAATGAATTGGACTGGAAACCACGTGGGAGCGAGTGGCCTAACGGCTTACTCTGGATCTGTGCTTCTTACAACTGTGGCGAGGCACAGCTAAACGTGGAGGTGAAAGATGAACAGGGCACAACCAAAAGTTAATTCAAACTCAACCAAAATAATTCCAAATCAAGTCCGAGGTGTTCTGGATGGTGCAGCCTCGCTTCCGGACACAGGGCACACACGCTGTGCACCGAGCCTGCTGTCACCCCACGGGGGTCACTGCCTGAGGCACCCGGCTCCAGCTCGGCACCACTGTGCACGGCGAATCGCAGGCAGTGTCCTCACTGTTCCTATGGGGCCTTCTGCTCTCAGACACATGCCGGTTAAATACAGAAGACGAAGGCCACTTCTGTGTGTCCATCCAGGAGTGCACGCATGTGTGGGCATGTCTAGACATGTGTGGACATGTGTGAGCATGTGTGAGCATGTGTGGACATGTGTGAGCATGTGTGGACATGTGTGAGCATGTGTGGACATGTGTGAGCATGTGTGGACATGTGTGAGCATGTGTGAGCATATGTGGACATGTGTGAGCATGTGTGAACATGTGTGAGCATGTGTGGACATGTGTGAGCATGTGTGGACATGTGTGAGCATGTGTGAGCATATGTGGACATGTGTGAGCATGTGTGAGCATGTGTGGACATGTGTGAGCAAGTGTGGACATGTGTGAGCATGTGTGGACATGTGTGAACATATGTGAGCATGTGTGAGCATGTGTGGACATGTGTGAGCATGTGTGAGCATGTGTGGACATGTGTGAGCATATGTGAGCGTGTGTGGACATGTGTGAGCATGTGTGAGCATGTGTGGACATGCAGACAGCTTCCAGCGCTGCTCCTCAGGAGCTATCCACATTAACCCTTTTTGTCTTTTTGAGACAGGGTCTCACAGTGCAGTCCAGGCTGGCCTCAAACTCAGAGATCAGCCTCTGATCCCAAGTGCTGGATTACAGGCGTGCGCCACACCTGGCTACCTGGTGAACAGGGTCTTTTATTGGCCAGGAGCTAAAGTGGCTCCAGGACGGCGAGCACCAGGGGTTAGTGTGAGCTACCATGCCTGGCTTTTCAACACGAGTTCTGGGAGCAACCTCAGCTCCTCACGCTTGCCTCACACACACCTTGCCACAGGAGCCAGCTCTACCCCATATTCCACAGCACGGAACAAATGAGTGGATCTTGGCACTGCATTCAAATTTGAAAAGTTGTTGTCTCAGTTGCTGCCTTTGAGTTTCATTAAAAAAAAAAAAAAATCAAGGTGGCACACGCACACACAGCACTTTAATCCCCGCACTTGGGAGGCAGAGGCCCTCGGCAGTTTGATGACAGCCTGATCTACACAGCAAGTTCTGGGCTGGCTAGGGCGGCAGTGAGAACCTGTCTCAAACATATATAATAAACCAATACATTTCCTTATGATTTACTGTGAGTAAACATTTGATTTTTTTTTTTAAGTTCTCAGGTAAAAAGGGACACAGTGGAAAAAGTTTACAGTACCTACACTAACTAAATAAGCAAAAATTCTGGGGTTCTAAGTTTAAGCTTCCGGGTAGAGAGGAAGGAAACTGGGATATAGACATACAGGTGGGTTAAGAAGAAACATCAGTGGAAATGGAAACAAAGGAGACAGAAAACGGACCTAGACTTTATCCCTCGCTCTGCCCCGCTGCCGGCATCTGAAAAGGACCAGCCTGCGCGCAGCGGGAATCTGCCTGACCATCTCCTAATCCAAGTTCCACCCTGCAGCTCTTGCTCTTCTCTCCCAAGCTCATACCCGCCGTGTTCCAGCCTCTTCAGGTAGAGCAGCAGGTCCTGGGCAGGCAGGGCGCCCCAGTCCCGGGCCTGGTACAGGCGGAAGAGCTCGGACACCTCCATCAGCTGCTTCCGGGGGCTGAGCCCGTCCGCACCTGGGAGACGGGTGGACAGGTCACCTGAGGCCCTCTCCCAGCCTTCATCCCGTTTCCCTGGGCTCTAGAATGGTCTTTCCCCGACAACCCCGGTCTGCTCACCTCTCTCTGGGGAGCCAGTGCTGAGGCCGCTGCCCTGAAAATGGGATGAGGGGAGCTCATGGGCCCTGAAGAGACTCGATGCCATGGCTAAGGGAACCTTAGTTTTGTGGACAGGAGGCGGAAGGCGTGGCACCTGAGGGGTTTCTTCCCAGGAGGAGACCGCCCGAGAGCCTAGCAGCAGGAGAGAGACGCAAGAATGCCCATGGGAACAAGGCTGGGCATTGATCAGCTCCCAGAGGGTAACTCAGAGGCCCTGGGTTCAAGCCCCAGCCCTATGCTGGGCACTACAGCTCACACCTGTACTGGAAATACTCGGGAAATGAAAGATGATCAGAGGCCAAGGTCACCTTTGACTATGTCAGACTCTGTCTCAACGATAGTCCTCTTCCCCAGTAAAATTCTTCTGTGACGTGGGTACTACGTAATAAAAGACTAAGCATGGCATTTCAATGATCCCGGCGTCTGGTTGGTTAAATGAGCACTTTCAGAGTTAGTTATATAAGTTACCTGTTACTACTATGTTACAAAGAAGCACAAGTCATTGTTTCTAACACTGCCAGGTATAAGGATAAATTCAGAAATGGAATCCAAATTCAAGCCAGGCACCGTGACTCTCTCTGTAAACCCGGTATTCAGGGCACGAGGGCAGGCAAGTTGCTGTGAATTCAAGGTCAACCCAGTTACCCGGGAAGTTTGAGGCCAGACTGGACTACGGAATGAGATCATGTTACAAAAAACCATACAAACAACAACAAAAAAATGTAATCCAAATTCAAGTAAATATGTATAACCTCCCACAGAAACCGACTGTGTTTCTCACTCAGGCTTGTTTGAAGCGTTAAGGCAGCTACCGGCCTCCGCAGTCACGGGAGCAGAGTCAAGTCCGACCTCCAAGTTCCCCCTCTTCCAGACCCAGCCCCGACCTTCTTCAGAGCTGGGACTCACCAGACTTAGAGGGCAACAGGTCAACAGAGGGGCTTTCATGACTCTGGGGTGCCGTGTCCAGCAGCTGGGGAAAGAAGACAGGATGCTCATCTAGAAAACCGGTACAAAGAAACCTAGGCTCTGAAGGGGACAGAGACGTCTCAGCTAGGGGCAGTGGCCGACGTTCCAGAGGAGAATTATGGGCTAAGAATGAGCTACATTGATAGACAGCTGGCTCTAAAAAGGCCAGAAGGGGGCCGGGGAGACGGCTCAGTGACACTGAGAAGCACGGGTCTGGAGTTCAATCCCCAACACCCACATAAAAGCTGGGCACAGCTAGGAGGGATGGTACACTCCCATTGCCCTGGGGAGGCAAGCATAAATCTGTGAATTTGAGGCCGGCCTGGTCTACATAGTAAGTCACAGGCCAGCCAGGGTTACACAGTGAGGCCCTGACTTAAAAAAAAAAAAAAAAAAAAGCAGGCATGGTGGAGGGTGGAGCCATTTTTATAACCTCACTATTTAGGAAGAAAACATCTGACACCAACTTCTGGCTCGCACACTTCATGAGCACGCCCACAGAGGCATACCGGCACAACACAGGCGTGTGCACACATGCACGCACACACACACAGATAGGCAAGGAAGCCAGTCAGGCACAGTGATCCCAGCCCTGGGAAGCTGAGCAGGAGGAACAAGAGTTTGGACAGGACCCTAACCTGGAGGAAATGAGTCAGTAGGTAAGACAAATGGAGGTCTTGGGAGACTCTTACCTGCTGCAAAAAATTCTTAAGGCCTTCGAGCTGAGAAGCAGGGGGCAGCCCTGGCTTCAGGGAGCCATCCCCATCAGATCCAGGGTCTTCCTCTGGAAATGGTCGCTCTGCCCTGTGGTCAGCAGTGAGTGCCTCCAGTGCAGAGAAGGGCCCAGCTGTGAAGTGACACAATGCCCAGCATGCTTGGATGTTGTACATGGAAGAAGTCTCCATAAATGAGCCCACCAAATGCTCCCAAAGAAAAGGCACTATTAAGTGGGCGAGTGGGGACTGGAGAGATGGCTCGGTGGTTAAGGACCTGGGTTCAATTCCTAGCATGTACATGGCCACTCATGACTGTCTGGAATTCCAGGGGATCCAACACCCTCTTCTGGCCTCCACAGGCACAGACATACATGCAGGTTAAACACCAATACACATAAATCTTTTTGAACGAGCCCTTTAAAGCAAACAACAGAAGAGGGACACAGCCAGGAAAGATGACGTCAGAGTTTAAGGGAGCTGGAGAGGCGAGGGTGAGAGGAGTCTGGGAGATCGCACAGCTCAACTTGAAGACAGAAATGCAGACAGAAGCACAAAGCTGGGCCCTTCCAACACGTTTCCAAAAATTCCTCAAGAACACACCAAAAGGCAGAATCTGGGGACTGGGCATGTAGCTCGACCGAGAGCACCTGCCCAGCAACAGGAAGTGCCGGGGCTGGTCCCAGGGCCACACACGGTAGTACATTCCTGTAACCCCAGCCTTTGGTAAATCAGGTCAAGACCATGCTTGGCTCTAGTAATGAAGCTGAGGCAGATGTCACCCCCTTTCTTTGGTGGACCTGCTAGACGGTAGACCAATGAAGGCAGCTGCTGCCAAGCCTGGTGACTTGAGCTTGATTCCTGGAGCCCACATGATGGAAGGAGCAAGTCAGCTCCTACAGCTCCACATAACTATGGCATGCACGTGCCTATACACACACCTAC
Source organism: Rhombomys opimus (assembly GCA_010120015.1). Lineage (NCBI taxonomy): Eukaryota > Metazoa > Chordata > Mammalia > Rodentia > Muridae > Rhombomys > Rhombomys opimus. The sequence goes on along the minus strand of REGO01000222.1, from coordinate 730,293 downwards.
AACAATGAAAAAATACTGTGGACATGAGCAGGACACAGAGGCCAGAGAGCTCTACTCCCCTGGGACAGCGTGTAAACGTTCTTATTTTCTTAGATGAGGGGATAGGATGAGCGCCTTTTCCAAGCCTTTCTAGCTCTTTCTGAATTCTCGCTGGCTGGTTCAACCCAACTGTTCCAGCCTGAACTCTCCAGACTGATTCAAACTGGCTTCTGACTGAATTGCTCTGCCTGGCCTCAACTAATTCTGGCAACATGGTCTAATCTTCTTGTACACAAAGAAGCAGAGGCGGAGGGTGAGGAGAAACGGAGGTCCAGAGAGAAGCCGCGTAGCCACGATGACAGCAGCTGTTTCCAACTCTATATATCCTGTACTTCATGCTCTCTTCCCTTTACTCAGTGAGTTTCTGTCCCTTAAAATCCATGGTTGCTAAGACGCCACACCCCCATCAGAAGGAACTTGGTAAGGAAGCTCTCTGTGCATGTGAGAAGAATGCCAGTGACCTCTGCCCTTAGTTACCTGTCGGGGGAGCCACATCTGGTTTGGGCTCCAAGGGCTGGAAGGAATTCTGGTTCTGGAAAGGGGGTCCCAGCAGCAGGCTGAGATCTGGGGAGGTGCTCCCGAGAACGGGAGGTGCTCCAGGCAGATCACCCCTCATTTCTCGGTTTTGCTGCAGCGCAGGCTTCAGGGCCACAGCCATGGGGGGCATGGTCCATATCCTCCTCTCCCCCTTCTCCAGCTCCAGAGGCCCAGGGCTGGAGGGCTCAGCAGGAGGAGCCTGGTCAGGAGAGAGAAAGAGAAAGCTTACAGCCCGGTGGGTCTAAAGAGACACCTGAACGTGGTGCCTGAACCACCTTCGAAGGAGAATGAGTAGCATTTAATTTCCACCAAAATTTTTTAAAAACTTGTCTAGACTTCACCCTTATTGATGTATTTTATTTATTTTTCTATTGTACTGGTTTTTTGAGACAGGGTTTCTCTGTGTAGCCTTGGCTGTCCTAGACTCACTCTGTAAACCACGCTGGCCTTGAACTCACAGAGATCCTCCTGCCTCGGCCTCCCCAAGTGCTGGGATTAAAGGTGGGCACCACTGTGCCTGGCAAATTCCACCAAATCTTAAACTGATCATTTTTCCTATTACAATTATATTTCCAGAAATGTTATAGATAATTTATACAACAACATGTACTTTGATACTTATTATAACACTGTAGATAAAACACAGAAAAGCACTTCTGTGTCCAGGAGCGTGCACTTGGTCAGACAGAGATACAGCAGCAGTAGAGGGTGGTATGTGGCGTGAGGGGTTTACGGGAGGAGAGGGACATCAAGACACCAGTTCATGGCTGCCTCTGGGAAAGGAAGCTGGATGGTTCGTGGAGGGATGGGGTCCTGGGAGAGCGTGGAGGCTGCTTTTTACTGGATACCTTTTATTTAAGAACAAAACAAAACAGTTTGGATTTTTCTTTGTGCCACATGCATTCTACTGATGTTAAAACTGTTTAGCCAATAAGCATATCATAAATTAAGAGAAACCAGACAAGTGAAAGGCTTTAGTCTAGGGCAGGACTTAGCAACAATATGTGTGTTGTGTGTGTGCCTGTCTGTGTGCGCGAGCATGTGTGGAGGCCAGAAGTCCACCTTGAGTGCAGTTCTCAGGGAGTCACTCTGGTTTTTGCTGCTTGTCTTGCTTTGCTTTTCCTTTGAGACAGGGCCTCACGTAGCCAGGGTTATCCTGAGCTCACTGTAAGCTGAGGATGAGGGGGAGCCTCTCTCCAGAAGCAGTCATGCACTACTGCTTAGGAGATGAAGTCAGGCCCTCACTCCGCAAAGCGAGCACTTTACTGACAGGAATTTCCCTAGCCTCAGCAACAACTTATGGTCATTCAGGGCAGCCATGTTCTTCTGCAGTAGACCACATACTCACTCATGTCTCAGCTCTGGGATCACAGCTGTGCCCAATGGAATGGGGCACAGATGGTGAGCTATGGCCGTGCAAGAAGGCTTATCTGCCAGGACAGCTGCTCTCGGGGGCGAGGCCTACCTGAGGGTTGGATGGCAGGAGTGTGGCGCTGAGCAGCTGGCTGGCCTCGTCCCAGTGGGCCTGCAGCATGGCCTGCAGCCGCTCCACCAGCTCCACCCGCTGCTCCTCCAGCTGCTGGTTACCACTCTTCAGGTCGCGTACTCGGGCCTGCTCCCTTGCCAGTCTGAGGAGAGAGAGGCCAGGAAGACAGCTCGACTGGTCACTGTCTGCTGCAAAACCTGAGATCCTGAGTCAGGCCCCGTGTTCAGCAGGGCATGGCAGGCACACAGGGGCCCCAGTGCTGGGTGACCCTAGAGGTCCAGAGAGCTTGACCGTCAGCCAGTGTAACCAACTGCTGAATTCTATGTTCAGGGTCTCAAACTGAGGTGGAGGAGACATCCGACATTGACCTCTGGCCTATACCTCACCTACAGGGACACATACATACTCCTCACACACATTAGAAATGACTTCGGGAGTTTAAGGAAGAGGCTTGAGGACAGGACACACTATCAGACTCTGAAATAACCAAGGATTCAGATACATTATAGGAGGTCAGAGCTTCTGAGAGGCTGCTCTCTGCCACCCCCAGTCTGGACCGTACCCAGGGAAAGAGGAACCCCAAGCCCAGCACCTGAGCTCATAGTCCTGAGCCACCTGCTGCTGCCGTTCCTCGCGTTCAGCCATTTCGACCTTGAACTGAGCCAGCTGGGCAGCCAGCTCCTGCTGGTGCTGTCCGCTGAGTTCCTGTAGCTGCTTCCTGGGAAGGCCCGGGGAGAAAGAGACTTAGACTGCAGACAGGAAACATTGTCGGGGGCTGCAGAGGTAGCTCAGTGCTTAAGAGTGTGCTGCGTGCTGCTCTTGCAGAGGATCTAAGTTCGATTCCTAGCACCCACACTGGGCGGCCAACAACTGCTTGTCACTCCAGCTCCCTGTGTCTCAACAAGCCTCTGTGCTCGCATGCACATACCTAAACACAGATACACGTGCACACATATAATTAGAAATATAAAGCCATTTTAAAAAAGATTTTATTTATTTATTTATGTGTATCAGTGCTCTAACTGCATGTGTACCTGCACACCAGAAGAGGGCAGTAGAGAGTAGAGATGGTTATGAGCCACCATGTGGTGCTGGGAATTGAACTCAGGACCTCTGGAAGAGCAAACAGTGCTCTTAACCACTGAGCCATCTCTCCAGCTGATAAAAAAACGTTTTTTAAACAAAAACATGTGACCAACGAGAAAAAGACAGAATGTGTACAGGTAAAGGAGCCAGATCAACCTAAGACTCTTCCAGAGGCCCTGAAGAGGACAAGGGACATTAGTTCTGTGTCCTTGTCTGGGAGTGGACTGGGTCTAGGGAGGGGGCCAGTGCCTCCTCAGAGAGTCAAGGTAGTTCCAGGGGCCTGACTCGCCCCCTGGGCTGTGGTCATCAGTGCCTGGGCAGCTGCGGTTGAGGTGGCTGCCTTCGCTTTGCCAACACTGTCTGCTTAGCTCTCTGCCGACCTTGGCAGTTGAGCCCCACCCCGCTCCCGCCAATAGTACAGATGCTGCACTACTAAATAGAGTCGCTTGGCACAAGCCATCGGCTTGCGTGAGGCCTGCTGGCCTCCCGTTCAGCGCCTCACTGTCAGGGGCCCTTAGTCCTGCGGGCTCGGGTCAGGAGACAGACAGCTGCAACCTCCCGGCCCGTGCCCAGCACGGGGATGGTAAGAACACAGCTGAGGCCACACAACGAATTCCCTGGAAAGCAACACAGGAGCTCATCAGGTTGTTCTGCTTTGTTGGAGACAGAATCTCACTATGTGGCCCAGGCTTATCTCAAACTTGTAATCCTCCTGCCTCAGCCACCCAAGCCGAGATTACAGTCCTGTAATCCATGTCCACTTGAAAAAGATCTAATAGAGAGCATTTCCACCAGGCGTGATGTCACATGCCTTTAACCCCTGCTCTCGGGAGGCAGAGACTGGCAGACTTCTGTGAACTCAAGGCCAATCTGGTCTAAAAAGAGAATGACTAAACATTCAAACAAGCAAACAAAACAGAAGCCCCCCCCCCCCCCCAGGAAGCATGTGAGGGTGGGAAGCAGGGCTGGGGTAGGAAGGAGGCTTGTCCCTGGCAGCTCTGTGAACACCACACTTCAGCACTGTCCCAAAGAGGAGCCGGAAGCAGCATTCCCTGCCCTGCCCTTTGGTGCTGGCCATGCCATGGGGAGTGAGACTTCCAGGCCTCTCCATAAGCCCTTCATGGCAACTCTCCTAAGAGGACCTAGGGTCTTAACAGATGGGACGAGGAGTCTGCTGGGAGTCAAGATCAAGAGGGTCCACGCCCCTGAGCACACGGGGGAAGCCAATCACCCTTGATGCCACCGGAGAAACACTGTCTAGCGAGGCGGGTACCTATGGTGGTCCCTCAGAGAGGCGGCCTGGCGCAGGCTGCTCTCGTGAGCCTCCGCCAGCCGCTCCGTCACCCGCTGCTCCAGCTGCACTGCCAGCTCCGACTCCATCTGGATCCGCTGACTCTCGTATCTGGCCTGGGAGTGAAGGGAGGTGGGTGACTGTCAGCTCCATTCTGTTTGAGCCTAGTCTTCTAAGTGGTGGGAAATGAAACAAAGTCAACCAAACCCCCTCATCTGCCTCAAGGACGAAGATTTGGACCAAAGAAATAGCTGTATGAACCCAAGGAAATGTAGAGCAGCCGGCAATGTGAGTGTGCCCCGCCTTCCTGGGCCAGGAGGCATTCGGGCCGTCAGTGGTCTACAACTGCCGTCTCCATTCTCGGCCTCTTGCTCCTCCTGCAGCTCCCTGGAATCTGACTGCTACTTCACTCACGAAGAGTTCAGTTCTAATCCCACAGTGGCTGTTCCTCCATCTGCGTCTCTTCTGATGTCACTGCAACTCCTGACCCTGGGCCCAAACTCCGTCTCAACATGTTTTCCCTCAGCACGACCTCTTCTTGATTCTCCTCTGAGTTATGGCTGCCTGCTCTTCCTCCAGCTGCCCTTTCGTCCTGCCAACCTCCTCCTCTCTACTCTCTGCTGATATCCAGGCTGCATATTTCTAAGCTACATAAGAAGCTTTTGCCTCTAGGCACGTTTGTTTGTTTGTTTTTACTACATTTCTTAATTCCCAGATCTTTCATATTATCCCTACCTTTTTCTAAGCTTTAAGCCCATATACCCAAGCTAGGGATGGTGGCTTATGCTTGAATCCAGCTGCTGACAGTCTGAGGCAGTAGAAGAAGGACAATCCACCTCCATGTATCCAGACCTTGTCTAAAACATAAGTAAGTAAGGGGCTGGAGAGATGGCTCAGCGGTTAAGAGGTCTTCAAGAGGGCCTGAGTTCAATTCCCAGCACTCACATGATGCTCACAGCTGTGTGTAATGCCAGTGCCAGGGGATCTGACACCTCACAGAGACATATGCAGGCAAAACACCAATGCACATAAAATTTTAAATGAAAATAAGTAATAAACAAACAAATAAAACAAAAAATCCATGTACCCAGAAACTTCATGGCTGCTTCTGATTACGCCGGAAGAGGCGTGCCCACTAGATTTCCTGCCTCGGTGGCTCCTCTCCCTGAGAAAACAGCCAAGCTCTGAGAAGCCGTTCTCGGCTCCTTTACTTGCTCACTCCCTTAGGAGTGGCCCTTTAATTAATGAACTTGCTCTCATGCACTGGCCCTGACAAACATCTCACACATAAACAGAGGTCCTTGGTGGACTGAAACACGGCTCTCCAAGCCTCTGCGCCATCCCAGGAATCAGCAAGCTACAGCTCAAAGAGTTCCCCACTGCCTGCTTTTGCACAGACATCTGACCAGGTCACGGGCACCCGTTTTTTCACACCTCTCCACGGTAGTCTCTGTGTTACGACAGGAGAGTATTTACAACTGAGAACGCGTTACCCACAGAGTCAAGGATACTGGCTCTCTGGTCCTCTGTGGGAAGCTTGCCAAGCCCGGCTTCAGTAGTGACCAGAGGCTAGGGAATGTGAACTTAAGATTCAATGCACTCTTAGAAACCGTTGCTTCCCTGCGTGCGGGCTTTGCCTGCGGGTAAAATGTGCTCAGTTTCTGCCGTTAGTTTAGTTCCAACCACCGCAGGCCTCTGTTGATGTGTGAGATGTCTGTAAGAGCCGCTCAACGAGCTTCTGAGAGCGGGTGAAGTAGAATTAAAATCATGTTGGCACCTGCTCCACAGAGACCAGAAAGGGGTGTCTGATCCCTGGAACTGGCGTTCCAGGTGGCTGTCAGCCGCCACTGGATGCTGGAAATCAAGCCTGGGTTCCTTGGAAGAGCACCCAGTGCTGTTAACAGCCAAGTCATCTCTCCAGCCCAGCAAGGTTTTTGTTGCTGCTGCCTTAGCGGCACTGGGGATGGGCCCCAGGGCCTCACACACGCTGAGCCATGTCCTAGTCTACAAGTTACTTTTGGACACAGGATTTCACTAAGTTGCCTGGGCTCTCCTTGAAGTCACATTCACACTGTAGCCCAGGCTGGGCTACAACTTGAGATCCTCCTGCCTCAGCCTTCCAAGTAACTGGAATTACAGACTTGTGCCACCAGGCCTGCCTAAAGAGCACTTTTTAATCTAATTGTGTATGACAATTTTTGGCACTGTTTTGAGTCAGGTCCATGAACTGTTACAGGAACTTCCCAAGAAAATAAAATAAATATCATCCTCCTGGGTCCCCAACTTAAAGGTATTAGCAGAAGTGACTAAAGTGACAGTACTGGGGCTGGCTAGATGGCTAAGTCCCATTCCTCTGCTCTCTGACCTCTACATATGTGTCACGGTACATATTCACCTCCCCCAGGCCCACACTCAGACCACATACAATGACGAATGAAATTTTAAGAGATAAAATAAAGTGACGATAAATACAAAGCAGACTGTTGCCCATCAGAGTCAGGTGTGGAGCAATCGCTAAGAACCACAGACGAACCAGTGTGCGCTAACAGCAACCGTGATGAGCCCGTGTTGTGCCCTCCCGTGGGGAAATCGTAGTGGAGTTTAAGGCAGAGTATCACCAATCAACCAATGATGAACCCCAAACCCCGAGACAGGCAAGTCTCCCTTCATGTCCAAGTCACTGTGTGTGCTCAGACCTGTTCTCAAGCACGGAACACTCCGGGCTCACCTGGACCAGGCTCATCTCCAGCTGCAGTGCGTCCCTCTCTCTCCGGACTGTGTCCAGCTCCACCTCCAGCCGCTGCACCTCAGACTGTAGCAGGGCCAGCTGCTGCTGGGCCTCCCGGGCTGCCTGTGCTTCCCGCTGGCTGTTCCCCTAAAGAGGAAACTCCAGTCTCTGTGCAGGCCTCAGCTTCTAACTGCTGGTGATGGGTTCCAGTCACCCTCTGTCTTTCCCTCCTCCTTTCACCCTGTCCCCCACCTCAGTGTAATGTCACCTTTGGCCTTCCATGCACCTGCTGCTCCCAGCCCCTCACACTGGTCCTCACCTCCCAATCTTGCCTTCCACAAAGCTCTTTCTTCTCCACCCTTGTTCCCTATTAACCTCCACATTCTGATGTCTCATCTTGTTAGTAATTTCCCCCATGTTTCCACTCCCCAACTCTTGCGATTGCTACGTCTACCTTCTCTCTTTCCAGCTGAGCCTGGCCTTCTTCCTGCAGCGCCTGGTGGCGCTCCCTCAGCTGGTGCTCCTGCTGGGTCCAGGCCTGCCTTTCTTCGTCTAGAGCAACCTGAAGGGCCTCCAGCTTCCGACGCTCACAGAGCAGCCCAGCCCTAGCCTCGTCCCGCTCTTCCTGGAGGGCCCGGCACTGTTGCTGCTCCACCTCCAGCCTCAGCGTCAGGGCTTGCCTTTCTTCTTCCTAAAGCCCCAGAGAATGCCAACTGCTTTAGTGTGTGCTCACGAGACCAGCTACCTGACAGACCTCCCCACACGGTGAGTGCTGAGAATTACAGTCACTAACGTTACAGCAGCTGCCTACCTCAGCTAGAACACAGTGGGAGAACACGCCATCCACTGTTCTACAGGTGGGAATGATACCTGGGCCAGCAAGCCTGGCAGAAGCCAAAGCTTGAAGGTTACAGGTCCTGGGGAGACCGAAGACTGCTGTCTTGCCAAAGGGAAACGATGTCAAATGCTTTCTGAACACACTTGTTTAGGCTGGCATACCCCTACAATCCCAGCACTCTCTCTGTGAGTTCGAGGACAGCCTGGGCTACAAAGAGAGATCAGGACAGCCAGGGCTACAGAGAAACCCTCTCAAAAAATAAAAACAAAAACACAAAAAAAACAAAACAAAATGCCCATGTTTAAGGGCTGGAGAGACAGCTTAGTGAGGAAGAGCGTCGCCTGCTCTCCCTGAGGACTGGCATTTGGTTACCAGAACCCACGTGGTGGCTCACGGGTGTCTTTATCTCTAGTTCCAGGTGATCTGAGCCTTCTCCTGGCCTGTGAGCACCAGCATGCATGTGGTGCACAGACATACATGTAGGCAGAACAACCACACATGTAAAATAAAAATACTTTGTTTGTTTCTCAGAACAGGGTTTCTCTGTGTAGACCAGGCTGGCCTCAAACTCACAGGACAGCCTGCCTCTGCCTCCCTGAGTGCTGGAATTACAAGCGTGTATCAACACGCCTGGCTCAAACAAATGCATTTTTAAAACTCATATTTAAACACAGATTTGTGCTGTCCTCAACCCTGTCCAGCGAAGCTTCATTCTGCTGTGGGCAGTGGCTAACGTGGAAACTTGGGCCTGGGTGAGAGTATGATAAATAAGCTGAGTGAAGGCCTCTATGCAACCCTCCCTCCCCACGCTTAGGAAATGTCATGAAGAGGGGCAGGGAGGAGGGTGTGAGCTGCTGTCTTGTCACATGGCAATGCACTTGTGAACTCGGCAGCTCTGGTCACCTGCACAAGACCTGTGCAACCAAGCCCATAAGACCAGCCAACAACTGGAAAGGAGGTCACCCCCAAGAGAAAGGGAGACTTGGGGTGGGCTTATCAAGAAACATGATTTCTATGTACCAGACTGGTAAAGAATAAATGAAAGATACTCTATTTAAAAAGCAGACACACCCTGCCTTGCCAGGTGAGGCGCAGCAAGCTTGCCTATCTTCGAGCCAGACCCCAGCACCTAGCACCTAGCGCCTCGGTCCTGGGCTTGCAGCCGCCAGAACCTGAGAGAAAAATTATATGAACACAGGCTGTGCATGGAGGGGAGCAAGAAGATCTCATGATGCTTTTAAAGGAAATACATAAGGCCAAGTGAAGATTTACTACTTTGTGGGCTGTGCATGCGTGATATGAACTCCCTGTTTCTTATAAAATCCTCAATACGATTTTTTTTTCTTTTTTCCATGACAGATCTCACTGTGTAGCCCTGGGTGTTCTAGAACTCACTATGTAGACCAGGCTGCCCTTGACCTCACAGAGATCCATCTGCCTCTACCTCCCAAGTGCTGGAATTAAAGGTGTGTGCCGGTTGGTAATTTTTAAAATAATAAAAAGAACTCTGTCCCAGAGCTTCAAATCTCAGCCTCAATCCCACTTTCGGCACTTGTTTACTGTGTGTTTTGTTTTTGAGTCAGGCTGGCTATGGCCCAGGCTGAGCTGAAACCTGATCCTCTGGCCTTAACCTCCCAGAAGCTGTGATTACGGGTGTACATCGCCACGCCCAGGGAACCACGTGTTCTCAGGCATACGTCACTGTCTGTAAACCGAGATCAGACACTGTTTACCTTGTGAGGATCAGAGTGAAAGGCCTGTATAAAGCTCTTAGCAGTGCCCGGCACCTAACAAGAGCTTAACATACAACAGCTGTCTCCATCACCATTAAAACCACAGCTCACGGGAGGAGCTGGTCACGTGGCCCCACCGTCAGCACCGCAGCTGTGATTGTTAAGGGCACTAGCATCTGTCTGCGGGCAGCAAGCATGTGTCATGACAGCAACAGGGTCCCAGCCTGGCTACCAACGCACTGGTGACCACATGGCTGCTCAGCCCGCAGGGTCCATGTGGGCTTCCTCCTCCACTGTCTCAGGCTGGAACCCAGACCAGCGTTTCCACCCGACTCAACCCACCACGTATCTGTTGAATCAAAACTTCTGGGGTGACAGACTGAGGGTGTAGCTCAGTGGTAGAACTCTTGTCTAGGATGTGTGAAGGTCCTCTGGCTTTCAGAGTAGTGTGTGTGTGTGTGTGTGTGTGTGTGTGTGTGT
>REGO01000222.1:688734-718812 GCA_010120015.1 Rhombomys opimus | reverse complement strand
ATATATATATATATCACCTTGCAGTCTGTGGCAGCAGGGCTGTTTTGGTGGAATACCTAACAGATATCAGCAGGGCGGATGCCCCAAGGACGCAGCTTCGAAGCATGGCCTAGTGCCACTTAAATTAGGAACCCACAGACACCACCTACACAAGAGGAACCACCTCACCCCGCCCACCTTCTCACCAGAGCCTCTCTTTGCCTCTGCTGCAGCCTGGTGCCCTCCTGCTCACGATTCAGGGCTTCCATGGCCTCAGAAAGGCTTTGTTCCAGGCGGGTTACCGTCTTTCAGGAAAGAAAAACACAGAACAGTAAGAATGAGGAAAATGCCCCTGCTTCACAAATAATTAGCAGTATAAATTTGAAACTGCAGAATTAACTCCACAACGGAGGACATCAAGGAGAGGGCACCTGGGGAGGAGAGCTGGAAACGCTGAGCTGCCGGGAACCTGGCGGCAGGTGCAGGGGTGGTAGGGGGCGGAGGGAGGGCAGCCACCACAAGCCAGAGGCAAGTCTTGGGAACCCCACCACCAAAGCTCCTTCTTCCTGTCTAGACATGCATGAGAGGCTCTAATGTCGCGTGTCGCAGGTCGCCCACCTCCTGCTGCTTGCTTCTGGTGACCTCCGCTGCCTGCCGCTCCTCTTGGAGCCCCCGCAGCACCTCTGTCCGCTCCGCCTCATGCCGATTCCAGCCCTCCACCACTCGGGCCAGGGTCTTGGGAACGGCAAAGAAAATGAAATTCCAAAATCACGTTTTCCCCTTTTCTAGTCATGAGCGGTGCCCTTCTCCCAAGTCAGAAGAGCTGCCCATCTCTCCCCACTGTGCACACCTGGTTAAGCCGGGGTGCTGGCTCAGTCCTGTAATCCAGCTCTCGGGAGGCTGAGGCAGGATGGCCATTACAGGCCAGGGAAAACACACCCTGGGACCCTGCCACCCCTCATTTACACCTCTGCCCTCCACGGAAGCCCCTGACAGCTGCTACTGTCACCTTGTCCAGCTGCTCAATCATGACGTCTTTCTTGCGGTCGGCGGCAACGGCCACAGCTAGCTGCTGCTGCAGCTCCAGCACACGGGTCTGCAGGCTCTGAATGTTGCGCTCACAGTGCTGGAAAGAAACAGAGGGCGCGGCCGCTGCTCTCGCCCAGTCTGACCGCAGCACCGGACACTCCAGCCCCCGCAGGGAGACATGGGCTGGAAGCGTGGGTCCACAGAATCAAGCGTTCTGGAGCAGGAGCCTCGAGACTCACGACCTCCAAACGCTTCCCTGTAAGCTCAGGAAACCTGTCGGCTTCCGAGCGCTTCCCTTTGCGCATTTCCCATAAACCGGGCTGCGGAGGCTCGGAGGGTGGGAAGCTCCTCCCGCTCTAAGGAGCTCACTGAACACGAGCTGGAAAGCCTTTCCTTCAAGGCCCAGCAGTTTAAACTCATGGAGAGAGTTCCAAAATTGAGACCCAGTGACCCTGCCTTTTCTTCATTCCTGTTCATCTCTCCGCCCCTCTGGACAGGGTGCTCATGGAGAAAAGGAGCATCGTTTCATCAACAGCTCCAGAGCTTTGTGCGAGCCAGTGAAGTTCTTACCCGTTCAAAAAACAGTCATGGGGCGGGGGCTGGGTTAGGTGAAACCTGTGCTGGAGAGGATGCAGAACTGACCCTGAAGGAGTTTAGGGTAAGAGGGAACGAGCAAGATGTCCGTCAGTGGATAAGCTGTGGGAGGGGTCAGGGATCTGAGGACCACTCGGGGTGGCGGCACAGACACAGGACAGTGGCTGGGGGCCCAGCCTTCAGGCTTAGCAGTCAGCCCTGCTTTTCCACCCAAGGCCCCTAACCTCTAACTCTGCCACTTCAGAAGAAAGCCTTTGCCTCTCACCTTTCGGCGCGTAAGCTCTGAGTCCAGTGCATCTCTCAGCCCCTGAAAATCTGGGGGGTTGGTGGGGGCGCCTGGCCGAAGGCTGGTGTAGCGGGGAAACAAGTCTTCCAGCGCCTGGGCTGAGCTGGATGGAGACAGGTCTTGCAGAGGCCGGGTGCTGAGCAAGCCAGATAGACGATGTCAAGGGTGGGAGAACCTCTGAGAGCCCCTGAGCCCAGCCTGGTATCGTATATATCAGAAGCCACGTAGTGGAGCCAGCAACAGCAGAGCCTACGCCCTCCTCTGTGAGGAGCCCCTGAGCCCAGCCTGGTATCGTATATATCGGAAACCACGTAGTGGAGCCAGCAACAGCAGAGCCTACGTCCTCCTCTGTGAGGTTCCTTCCCCACAGCAGCCCCCTACAGCAAGGTCTAGTAACAGCAGAAACAAGCTTAACCTTCTAAAGAAAGACGGGCTGAGGAAAGAGAGAGCCAACTAGACAGCCACTGCCCAGGTTTCAGAAGGAAGAGAGACGAAGAAAAGATGAAAACCCAATGACCAGCTTCTTAGGTCCTTAGGTATGGGTAAGTGGTGGTGGGACCTGGGGAGCAGAGCAAAAGCAAGTGGGCCATAAGAATCCCAGGGCTGGGAGGACCCCCACGGAGCACTCACTTGAGCAAGGTAGCTGTGCTGTCACTGTCAAAAGAGTCCTCTTCCCGTCTCTCTGAGCCAGCTCCTCGAATGAGGGGATCCCCTGCTTGCAGCCCAAGAGACCCCAAAGTAAGGATCAAGTAGGAACAGAGGCCATTTGAAGAAAAGAGGCCTTTCCTGTTCTCTGTTCCCCAAAGTTTTCCCCAGAGAATGGGCGCTTTTTCTTCTCAAGTTCCTGCTTCTGGCCTCCAGCCCTTATACCTCAGCTGTCCTCTAGAGCTCTAGGGAAGGGGCTGACTGACTTACGATAGTCACGTGAGGTATGGAGCAAGGTCTGGAGCTGACCCCGAACACTTTCCATCTCAAAGATATGCTTAGAGCCATCCTAGGGGAGGGAAGAAAAGGCCACAGGAGTCAGACTTTACCTGTCTCGTCTACCCTGCCAGGGCAGAATTTTCAAATACGCCTTAGCAAATTAAGGCCTATTCTAGTCAGACCCAACAAGGGAGGTCTTAACCTTGAACCCAAACGTTTACAGAGGCCAGAAAGGAGAGGACATGAATAAAGCAGCAGGTAGGAAACCGGGCTGGAGGGGACTGCTGTCAACTGACGCACAAATGCCCGTCTGAAGCTGGTGCGCTGTGCCCACTGGATCCCACACTCTGAAGACCCGTCTTCTTTCCCACTGGAATAACTAATCTTCTCTAAACACTCGTCTAATGACTCGCATGCCACGTTTTGAACCACACAATCAAAATAACTTGGGGCTGAAAGGGCCTTTGCATATTTTGCTGCTGTCCCTAAGTGCACAGTTATGACCTGGGTCCAAGAACCCCGATCCTCAGGGCACCCAGCCTACTCTCCAGTGCAGGTATCTGACCAAACAAAATCATGAAGAACCAAAACAAAAAAACACTAAGAACCGTCACAGTTTTTCAAATTCCTGTGTATCGCTTCGTGGCATTCCCTCAAACACGCCTTCTATAAGAAAGCATGTGTAATTCGGAAATAGTTGAAATCTAATATTAGATCCAAGCCACAGCAATGCTACCCTGAAAGTCCAAGAGCGTAATACTTTCTAAAACCTTTGAGAGCTCCAAGACACAGCGCCCCTCTCACCTTTTTCTTCACGTTGTTCTCCAGTCCAATGGACAAGCTGCGACTCAGCTCTTGAGCCAAGCTGTCTAAGCCCTCATTAGGAGGTGAGGTGGACGCTAAATACAGCTGAGCTCGGGCTGTGGCCTCTGCCTGACGGCTGAGATGCAGGGAAGTATAGAGCTGGGAGGTCACCTCTGAGGACACCTGGTTCAACCCAGGAGGCTCTGAAGAATCGCTCAGGAGGTCCTCTGGCCGGAGAGGTGAACTGGGGCTCGTAGCCACCGTAGCCATGTGTGAAGAGACAAGTGGACACAGCAGGAAGCTGGGAATTCCTGGCTCAGCTTTGAGAGGTTCCAAACTTGTGCGTAAGTTCACCAAGAAAAGTGATTTGGAAGGGAAGAAGACACTTTGTTGGATCCTCAGCAAATAAGGGTATCAGGGCTTTCTCGTTAGAGGAGTGTCCGCTGGCTCCAGAGGCCATGGATGGGGCAAAGCTATCTCTCCCCCCAGCTCCTGGGAACCGCGAAGAGCGGTTGTGCTATGCAGTCGAGGTAATGAGCAGGAGACCCGCACGCAGAGCGACAGAACTAGAGTCCTGGAACTGCACGTCGACTTCGGCACGCGCTAGCTCTGGTTAACTTTTTCTCTTTTTTTTCACACTCAACTGTAAGAGACCCAAACCAAGGAGGGCCCAACGTCTGTCCATCAATTAGTTTTAGTGCAGAGAGAGGCGAGACTGCATTGCCACAACCCCCCCACCCCCAACCTGCTCCTATTTCACCTGTCACACCCGGCGTCACCGTCCCTGGATTTCCCCTCCAACCCTCGCAGGTAAGAAAGCCCCAGCGGAGGTCCGCAGAATCCCCCCGTGCTCCAGAAAGCAGTCCCGTCCCCGGGGAGCCTCTGCTGCGACCACCCGATTCCGACCGCTCTGAGCACGCCGGCCCCCGGGCTCGCCAAGATGAAGAGGACTGTCCCCCGACCCCACAGGCGCCACGGAGAACGACCAAAGCCCCCCCTCCCGGCGCGGCGCTCCGCTCCCAAACCGTTGGCAGCCTCCCGCCCACGGCCGGCAGCCCCACCTCCCATGCGTTACGTCACCCGCCCGCGACACGGCGCTCCCTGCATCTCCAGGGGCTTCGGAGCCTGGGAGTGCGGGCGCGCAGGCGCGCAGCATCGCTGGCCGCGGATTGGCTGCAGGAGGGAGGCGGAGTCTGCGGGGGCGGAGTTAACGCTGCTGCGGGTGCCGCTGGAGCCCCAGCTGGGCTTCGGAGACCGGAAGTGGCTTGTCACCCTCTCTCGGAGCAGTTCCGGTGAGTCCGGGGCTGGCTTCCCACCTGGCTGAAGAAGCTGCCTTTGAGCGAGCCTTTGAGCGAGGCTCCTCATCTTGCAGATGACTGTCCACAACCTGTACCTATTTGACCGGAATGGAGTGTGCCTCCACTACAGCGAGTGGCACCGCAAGAAGCAAGCGGGGATCCCTAAGGAAGAGGTGATCGGAGGGTCGCCGCGTAGCCCCCAAAAGCACACAGTCCCAGCCCGGTCCTTGCTCTCCAAACCCTGCTTCCTTCCCCCTGCCGGCCTGTCTCCCTCCATAGCAGACACCTAACTCCACCCCCTCTCTCTCCAGGAGTACAAGCTGATGTACGGGATGCTCTTCTCCATTCGTTCCTTTGTCAGCAAGATGTCCCCGCTAGACATGTACGACCGTGTTAGAGGGCTGCCGAGGGGACGGCTAGCCAGCTTTGGGAGAGGGAGATATTGTTTTGGAATGGAAGTGGCATGTGGCCCCAGAGAGGGGAGAGGGGTCTTAGAGGCCGAGGCTGGAACGAGAGTCCTGAAGCAGGCAGGAGCGGCTGCAGGTGGGGGTGAAAGTTGGGAGAGTGAGGGCAGCAGCAGCCAGGTTGAGGTGGGAGAGGATGGTAGGTGTCTCTACTCCATGGGGCTGCTACAGACTGCTTATGGAACAGGAAGGAGCTGGCCTTGAGGGGATCACACATATTTCTTTGGGAGTGACTGCACTCCTGTCTTAACCCCCGTTTCCGCAGGAAGGATGGCTTTCTGTCTTTCCAAACCAGCCGTTACAAACTGCACTACTACGAGACGCCCACTGGGATCAAGGTTGTCATGAACACTGACCTGGGCGTGGGCCCCATCCGGGATGTGCTGCACCATATCTACAGTGCGGTCAGTGTCGGCCGGGGACCCTCCTCCCAGGGCCCTGGGGGCCTCTCGGGTTTCTGCCCTAATCCTGAATGGCATCCCTGGGGAATCCAGCTTTCTCCAGAGCCCTTAGCTCCTTACATGGCAATAATTTCTCCTAAGGGAGAGCTTGTGTGGGTTTTTAAAAGATGATTTCCTTTTTATGTTGGCTGTACGTATGGTGTAGATAGAGGGTGTGTGGAGGTGTCTGCGGAGGGTTACGGGCAGTTGTGACCTGACCAACATCCTCTGCAAAAGCAAATGGTATGCCATCTCTCCAGCGGGCCCCCAGCCCCGCCCCCGAGGATTCTTACATCCTTGAGGTCGAACCAGGTTTGAGATTGAAAATGAGAACTGCCGCAAGCCTGGCTCACACGCCCCCCTCTTCACAGCTGTATGTGGAACTGGTTGTGAAGAACCCCCTGTGCCCGCTGGGACAGACTGTGCAGAGTGAGCTCTTTCGCTCCCGGCTAGACTCCTATGTCCGGTCGTTGCCCTTCTTCTCCGCCCGAGCTGGCTGAAACACTTACCTCACCCCTCCCAAGAACCTGTGACTGCCTGGGCCCAGCCTGTCTCCCCTGGGAGCTTCAACCTGAAGGCCTTCAGGTCACAAGAACGAAGCTCACAGGGGTTCTTGCCGGCTTTACTCCCTGCTTGACTGAGAAACACAGAATAAACTTTTTGTCACCCTCTGCTGCCAGCGTGTGTTTCTGTGTCCCCTCCCAGTGTGGCTCACGCACAGGTGAGAACTCGGGTGGCCACTCATCCCTGAAACCTATAACAAGGCTTTTGCAGCATATTTCTCTTGAGCTGGATAATTCTCTGCTGCGTTTTAGGATTTTAGCAGCAACCTTTGCTAGGTGTAGTACACGCATTCTGCCTTACCTCTAGCTGTGACAACCAGCGTCCGCAAACCTTGTTTTCTGGGACAAAAAAAAAAAAGCCGCTGTCCGGGAAGAAAGCTGACATGCCTCAAGCACAGAGAGTGAGGACCACGATCCCAAAACGGGATGCTCCCGGCCAGGCACGCCGATGGCTTAAGGCCGGGAGCCTTCCGCGGGCGGAGCCTATGCAGATAAGCGGCGTGTTCAGCGGGGAGGCGGGCGGGCCCATGCAGATGAGGGGGCGGGGCCTGCATGCTGATGAGCCGGGCTCGCTGCCGACGCGGCTGGGCGCACAGCGGTCCCGCAGCGGTTCCAGCTGAAGTGGCGCCCGTCTTTCGCCACCCCCCGCGCCTGGGTCTCTATCCCTGAAGACGGTCCTCGACTTTATCTTTATCCTTACCGTCTATCCTCCTACTCCCTGCATCACAGCCCCCGGCACCTGATACCCACCACTCCCGGCGGCCCCCTACGGTTTCCCTTTCCCGCCGCAAACCCCGCGACCTCCAGCAGCCCGCCCCCGCGGGCCCGCTCCCGCCGGGAGGCTCTCGCTGCAGCCTCCCGAGCCTTCCCGCTCTCCCGGGGATCGCACCACCACCACACCGGTGTGTGCCCTCGGGCTTCCGGCCGCCTCGCCCGCTCCCTCGGAGCCCCCTCCCCCGCCCTGGCCGGCCGGCATGCAGGTGTCTATCGCGTGTACTGAGCAGAACCTTCGCAGCCGGAGCAGTGAGGACCGTCTCTGTGGACCCCGGCCGGGGCCTGGGGGCGGTAATGGAGGGCCAGTGGGCGGGGGGCACGGGAACCCTCCGGGGGGTGGAGGAGCGGGCCCCAAGACGCGAGCTGCACTGGTCCCCAGACCCCCAGCACCCGCTGGGGCCCTTCGAGAGAGCACCGGCCGAGGCACTGGCATGAAATACAGGTACGGGGTGGCCGGGCAGCCTACCCATTCGCTCCTCTTTCGGGACCCTTGAGGCTTTCCAGGTTAGCCGCCACTTCCAGGTTAGACCCCTTCAAACTTAGCTGAAAAGGTCCGGTTGCCCCTCTTTAGCTGGCACTCCCTCTCTTCGGCTGTTTGCTCCCCCAACTATGAGATCAAGTTTCCTAAGGTCGACAGAGTCCTGTCAGACCTCAACGAGGCCCCTGAGCTGCCCTCCTTGTCCTTAAATAGGCGGGGAACGCCCGGATCTCCAGGCTGCTCCCCCCTTCCAATGGAGTGTCCTTGGGTTGGCGTCCTGGGGAGAGGAGGGAAGGAAACAGCAGCTCACTCTGGCCGGTTGGGGCGCCTGACCCAGATATTGCCCCCATCAGCCCCGAGGCCGTTCTCCCTCAACCTTTCCAGGGTGAGGGCAGGGCAGGAGAGAGGACGCTGGACCACTTCTGCCGTCCCCGGGCTGGAGAACGGGAGCTGGGCGGGAAGGGCTGTGGAATTTTTACTTTAACTCGGGACTGCTGACCAGAAACTCTCAACTCAAAATGGGGCTGAGGGGGTGCACGACGCTTCTGCTTGGGAGTGAGCTGTGTCCCCTCAAGTATCCAATCCTCTCTCCGTAGCAGCGCTGGTTAGGAAGCTGTTTAATCTGTGCCTTGGGAAGAGGAGGAGGGTTTCTAGTTCAGTCCTCAAGTCAGTGAAGAGAGGAAGAGAGAGAGAGCGGATTTCCCTGTCAGACAAATCCTCCCGATGCCCACATGTGCCCGGGCTTGAGCTGGTTTACACCTGTCACTGTGCTGACGTCCTTCAGTGGCATTCTCAAACCCACCGCAGCCAGCCACAGTTTTCAAATCCCACTACTCCAGACATCCCAGGCATGACCCAGACCCAGGCAGGACCTCACCCAGGAGAAAGACACGGAAAATAGGAGGGAATGGAGGCGCTGGAAGGCGGCTCTCGGGGACAACGTCTGTTCACTTTTCTTTCAACAATATTCCTAGGGCCCTGCTGTGGGGCTAGCACTGTCCTTCCCATCAGCCCATGGGGTCTGGTTTCTTTGGATTGAGACTGTTGAGGGCTTCTCAGATTGGAAGGACAGATGGGGGCTGAGATTGCGAGGGGAGGCTTCACCCTTTCCTGCTGCTTCTGTACCCTGCAGGAATCTGGGGAAGTCTGGACTCCGGGTGTCCTGCCTTGGCCTTGGTGAGTCAGAACAGAAACCAAAGAAAGGGGGCGTTGTTTTGTGGCTTGTCTGCCATGGTTCTCTGTCGGAATTCTCTCTTGCAGGTACCTGGGTCACGTTTGGCTCACAGATCTCAGATGAGGTATGAGTGATGGGTTCTAGAAACAGGGTAGAGGTGGTTGTGGTGAGGGAATAAGGAGGGAAAGAAGTAGATCTGGTTAGGGTTTGGACAAGCATGTACATGGGGTGGGGGAGGGGAGTGGGAGAGCAGGGCCTGGGGGGGATCTGAAGCTAGAGGATGAGCAAAGGAGAGAAAACTGTGGAAGCCAGGGCTGGGTGCTGTGGCTGGGGTGCAGGGAGGTGCCTAAGGGGCAGCTGCTCATCTTCAGCTTTTCCTCACCTCCCTAGACAGCAGAAGATGTCCTGACGGTAGCCTACGAGCACGGTGTAAACCTGTTTGACACCGCTGAAGTGTACGCGGCAGGAAAGTAAGGCCTGGGGTGAAAGAGTAAAGCTGTACTTGGAAGGCAGGTTGAGAGAACAACAGGGATTCTTGTTTCCCTCTTAAAAAACAAAAACAAACAAAAAAAAAAACTAAAACAAACAAACAAAAAAAAAAACCTGGGAATTCTGGGAAGAGTAAAGTCCAACTTTTCAGGCTCATAGGTACCTATGTATTATGGGAGTTGTAGTTCCCACAAAACCTTCCTCTCTGGATGAAAGGTCCCGTAGACATGCTGTGCAGTCACATTAAAATAAAGCCAAGGAATTTACCCTGAAGGTCACACAGCTTTTCTTTCAAACACACCGCGTCACATCACATGCCTGTGACCACGCTGCGAGCAGCCAGTCTAGGTGGTGGTCACCACTCTGCCTCTTCATTTGGCAAACATTCTTCCCCAAGCCTTAGCTCAGGCTGCAGAGGTGGCTCGGAGGTTAAGAGCACTAGCAATTCTTCCAAAGGTCCTGAGTTCAATTCCCAGCAACCACCTGGTGGCTTACAACCATCTATAGTGAGATCTGGTGCCCTCTTTTGGCGTGCAGGCAGAATATTGTATAAATAACAAAATAAATCAAGACCTGTGAGCAGCCATGACACTCTGTGCTACCTCTGACAGTAGTAAACTTTATTTGCTGCTCAGCTCAGCTGTTCCTCCGTGGAACTTGCCTTCCTGAGAGCCTCCATAGAGGTCAGCACAAAGCCTGCACTGTTTTGGGGAGGAGGCCAGCACAACCCTGAAGTATAGCCTAGTCTGCGGGATCACCCCCAGCATTGTAAAGTGTTCAGTAATTGTGTGCTAATAGCTGTGTAGGCGAGCCATCATGGCTCACACCCGTAGCTCCAGCATTGGAAGGCTAAGGGAGGACTGAGAACGTGGGCCAACCTGGGCTACCAACGGAGATCCTGATTCCAAAATGGGGAGGGAGGTCTGGAGGCTGATGAGACTCCTTGGGATCCAGAGCTGGCGTAGGAGGATGGCTGGAGTTCCACAGAGGCAGAGGAAGGAGAGAGCAACCCAGACGACTGAAGCCAGAAAAGCCTGTGCTCTCTCCCTGACCTGTTTCTCTCACCTCATCGTGGTCCACCCCTCAGGCACCCACAGTGGGCTTGGTATATAGCTAATACATGATGTGGTGAATGAATGAAAATTCTATGACTGCATGACTCACCTCAGGAGCCCCTCGACCTTGTCCCGGGTTAAGCTGAGACTCTAAAGGGGCACTTGGTCCCCTGCTCTTCTCTCTACTTCGAGGGACAAGCTGGGAGGGGAGGAAGGAACTGCTCTGTCTTGGGGATATCAGTGCTCTCACCTTGTCTTTGTTTCAGGGCTGAGAGAACCCTGGGCAACATCCTCAAGAGCAAAGGTTGGAGGTGAGACTGGTGGGGGTGGGGGTGGGGGGCACTGGAGCTGTGGCCAACCAAAGGAGCGCTGTTTTTCTGCTGGAAATGTCATCTCACTTTTTTCTAGGAGATCCAGCTATGTTATCACCACCAAGATTTTTTGGGGAGGACAGTAAGTAATGAGGGAGAGGACTCAGGAAGAGGGTGTGGTCTGTGGGACAGGGGTTGGGGAGCTGCTGTTCCACAGCTGCCTGTGAGGACTCAGCGTCATCCCAGTTTCTCTCTGGATAAGCCCTCATCCTTGACGCAGCCTTTTCCTACAGGGCAGAAACTGAGCGAGGCTTGAGCCGCAAACACATCATTGAAGGTGAGAGAGAGTCGGTGCCTGGGAAGCTGAGGCAGAGGACCGGGACTGTTTCTGAAGATGAAGCTGACCATGGCAAGGGGTAGGGGTACGGTTGGCCGGAGACTTTTATTGGAGGTGACACTTACCTCCTCCCCTCCCCCCCCAGGCTTGCAAGGGTCCCTGGAGCGCCTCCAACTGGAATACGTCGACATCGTCTTTGCCAATCGTTCAGACCCTAACAGTCCTATGGAGGGTAAAACCAGCACCCCACCCTGGGCAGCACTCTCTCAGACTCACGTCAGGAAGCCAGCCTCCCCGCCCAAATGTCCCCCAATCCCAACAGCAGAGGCTCAGGCCTAGGGCCCAAGCAAAGGAGGTGAAGAATAGCTGTGACTGCAGACATGCCTGGTGCCTGTTGGGGTGCGCAGAGTCTGGGTGGGACGGATCTACGGTCTAGGACTCCATGGGTCCGACCTCGAGGCTTTTCCTGTCTTGTGCATCTAGAGATTGTGAGAGCTATGACGTATGTCATCAGCCAGGGCCTGGCCCTGTACTGGGGCACATCCAGATGGAGTGCTGCTGAAATCATGGTAGGTGACCCTGACACACCGCGCCCACCCTGTGCCTGGTCCCCCTTCTCATGACCAGCCCATACCTCGTCGCGATGAGAAGGAAGAAAGCGGAAGGCTGGCTCTGACCCGTCTCCTTTCCACACCAACCCAGGAGGCCTACTCCATGGCCAGGCAGTTCAATCTGATCCCTCCTGTGTGTGAACAGACGGAGAACCACTTCTTTCAGAGGGGGAAGGTGGAAATGCAGCTGCATGAGCTCTACCACAAGATTGGTGCGCACACCTCCCCCCCCATTCCTGTTCCACCCACGACACTGGCCCCTGCTCCACCCCAAATCCTCTCACTCTTAGGTGTTGGCTCCGTCACTTGGTCTCCCCTGGCGTGCGGCCTCATCACTAGCAAGTACGACGGGCGAGTTCCGGAGACTTGCAAGGCCGCCGTCAAGGTGAGAGCTGGGGTCTCCGGGAGGCCGGTCTGGGCTATCTAGATGGCTGCAGGGCAGTGGAAGAGGGGCAGGGCCTTCTGCTGATTCTCCTCGGCTTCCAGGGGTACCAGTGGCTCAAGGAAAAAGTGCAGAGCGAGGATGGCAAGAAGCAGCAAGCCAGAGTCATGGACCTTCTCCCCATCGCTCACCAGCTGGGCTGCACTGTGGCCCAACTCGCTATAGGTGAGGCCCTGCGGGCGCCCTGCTGCCCCCAGAGACCTCCCACGCCTCTCTCTAGACTAGTCTGTCCCTGGACACGCCTGGAGGGTCTGATCCTTTTTCCTCTCCCTTTTCTTCCTCTGGTCCCAGCCTGGTGCCTCCGGAGTGAGGGTGTGAGCTCGGTCTTGCTGGGCGTGTCCAATGCCGAGCAGCTGCTGGAGCATCTCGGCTCCCTGCAGGTGAGTTGGAAATTCAGAGTCAGAATTCCCCTCCCCTCTGCTGTCTAACCCCGCGTGGACGGAAGCGACCTCCTTGCAAACTTTTTCTTTGCAAAGGAGAGCGCAGGGAGCCCGGGCCAAGCTGCCTGCACCTGAGACTTTCTCGTTGGGTCCCACTGTGGCCTTCCCCACGTCCTTCCTCCGTGACCTGGCAAAAACTGTCCTCCCCACTGCCCACCCTCAAGGTGCTGAGTCAGCTGACGCCGCAGACAGTGATGGAAATCGACGCGCTCTTGGGGAACAAACCGCATTCTAAGAAATAGTCCGTCGGGGGCGCGGGGACCCTAGCGGAGTGATTGCGCTGGCAAACCTCTCCCGCGCCCAAGCCGACCCTGCTCCATCGGGCAGCCCCGCCCGCCAACGAGTCCCGGCCTCGAGTAGCGATTCGCATGAACAAAGCCATATCCTTTCGCGTGGGCTTGAGCGCGAATGTAGATCTCCCACCCGCGCCCCGCTGAGTCCTAGGGCTAGGCCTTCCCGCTAATCCCGGGCTTGAGCAGCTCCTCCCAGCCCTTCGGGCTCGCTCTGCTTTTCCCTTTTGCCCAAGCTCAGAAAACATCCGGGCGGATAAAAGCAGCTTTGAGAGTGCCTCAGACACGGGCCTGGAGACATCTTCAAGGGGGCAGGAGCCTACACCGACACGGGTCGTTCCGTAGCAGCCAGGCTGGTCCTGGCAGAACGTAAATTAGAACCTTTGGGAAACCAAAATCTTGCCTCCTGCCCGGAGGCGGGGACTTAACTCTAGAACTAGGCTCCCAGCTTGCGCTGGCAGGGAGGGGTGGAGGGTGGGGAAGGCCATGTTGACAAAGGCGGGAGAAATGTGATGGGTGTATCGCAGAAATGGCAAGGTGGCCTTCGAAAACAGAGTGCTTTGGGGAGTTTAGGGAAGGCCTGTGGGCCACCGGGTTGTGAAAGGTCTGGGGACAGCCCGGGGCTTGAACTGGATTTAGTGTGTAGCAGCCGAGGACTTGAGTCTTCTTCCTGGCGATAAGCCTAAAGCAATAACGGTGGCCCTCTGCTGTAAGACTTCCCAGGGAACTGTAAATAAAATCACAGCTTGGTCCTCACGGTGTCTGCAACGGATGTGAACCTGTATCGCACATGCCTACACAAAAGGGTGTCAGGTCCCCTGGCAGGTGAGTTATAGGTGACTGTGGAGTACCGTGTAGATGCTGGAAACCAAACCTGGGTCCTTTGCAAAGCAGTGCAGAGCCACACACTCGCGCACGCGCGCGTACACACACACACACACACACTCACACACTCACTGTTTTTAGTTTCATCTGCCAGGCTTCTTGGCTTGTAGGTCTCCTTTTCCTCTTGTCTTGTACCTACAGGTGTCCAGAAACAAAGCCGCTTTGCAGCTGGATGGGAACCGTCCCTGGGGTTGTGGTTTTGTGATGTGATAGCACCCTGTTCTTTGGAGGGGTACAGAGAGAGGAAGGCGGCAGGAAGAGTCCAGTGGGCTCTTCTGGTCCTGCCGCTGTTCTCCTCTGTGGACCCTGAGTTCTTGGAGGAAAGGCAGTGGGCGGGAAGCTACAGCCTGCAGAGATCGCCAGGAGGAGGAGGATGGCTCTGCCACCCTTAAATCTAACCTCAGCGCCTCCCTTCTACTCTCCTCATCCGGCCTCTTCTGAAAGCTCGGAGTGCAGAGTGAAACTGATTTCCAGAAGCGAGCCGGAGCAGCCTGCCGCCAGCGACTGGATTAGCAACCTCAGGATCAACTAATGAGCACTTCCATCCAGCCCTCTAACTCCCACTCACCCTGGAAGCCCATGGAGGAGTCAGAGAAGCCAGATACATGACTAAGCTATGAGTAATTCATCTGTGACAAACATACAAGAATTTATCAATTCAAAATAGTATTCCCTTGAAATAGTTCTCCTGAACAGCAATGCGCTCCAATGCTGCCTGCCCCCAGCACAGCACCTCTGAAAGCCTCCTCTTAGAATTACCTCCAGAGGTAGACGTCCCTTGTAAACAAAACCTCCCTTCACCGTCACACCCCCATTTGTATGTAGACATTTGCCGTTATTTCTCGCCCACCGTATCCATAAATTCAGTGAGTGTCTGTGCATCGAGTCGTTCTACGAGGCCGCATCAGGCATGGAGCGACCAGTTTGCTGCTGGGAGAGAGAACCACACGGTCTCTGCTCTCGAACAAACTTCTGCTGCCCTGGTCTGTGGGGAAGCAGTGTTCACGGCGTGTCGAGTGAGTCCCTGAGGGGGCGAGGCTGCCTGAGAGCTGGTGCGGTGGGCATCAAAGGCAAGGGCATGAGGGCTGTGATGGGTGCAAAGGCTGGGCAGAAGGGAGCACGCAAGCAGCGGTCAGACAGCTCTGTGTGGCTGAGACGAAACAGCAGAGGTAAACAAGGAAAGGCTGATGCCGGCTCAGGGGCTCAGAGGGTCAGCACAAGGCTGCGTGGCCCACTGGCCTTTGAGCCTGTGGCAGGCCAGCATGGCGGAATAAGCTGCTTGCTTTAAAGCAGCTGGGAAGCAGAGAGGAAGGGACGGACAGAGCTCTTGTTGTCCCTCTCAGGAAGCCACCCCCAGAAGCCTAAATTCAACAGTTCCACTGCGTCTCCAAGGTACCATCACCTGGAACCAAGCCTTCAACACTTGGCTTTGGAGGACATTTAACACCCAAACCCCAAAGTCTGCAAAGCCAGGGTGTCCACAGCGCAAACAGAGGTACAATGTGAGACGCTGAGGTCAGAGCACACGGGCCTTCCGGGCCCTTCAGAATATTACTTGAGTCCCAAAGGGAACAGGGAGGTATCTGTTTTGTTCTCTGTTGATGCCTACACAAACCAACCCAAAATCTAGTGACACAACTTTTAAAGATGAAACCGAGTGAGGTGGGAGGAGGGCTGAAGAGACAAGTAAGCGGTAAAGGCGCACACTGCCCTTGTGAGGCTCCTCAGGTGTCCCACACCCCACACCTCCAGCCCCAGGGCAGCACCTGGCACCCTCTTTTTGCCTCAACAGGCACCTGCGCACCTATTGTACAGACACACGGAGAGACACAGACAGACATAATTAAAAATAATTTAAAAACAAATGCACAAGTTACATACTTGTAAGGAAAACGTTCTGTGGGTTGGCTGGAGTCCCTCTGCTGTGTCTCTTGGCCTCCTTCATGTGTGTCATGTGTAGGTTAGCTGAGCAGGAACACCCCAGATGCCATCACTAGCATGTCAGGCAGTCTGCACTAGCCGCCGACTGACATACCTCCATCTTCCTCCCGGGCCTCACTCCAGTGCTTAGGTGTGACCTACCTCTCAGAGCCACCATCACAGAACCCAAGGGCAGAAGACCTCGACAAAAGGGCAGCGCTGTGGAGGGCTAGCCTCCAGAACACACACCGTTTCTGCCTCATGCTGTCACTGGTCAAGGCTGGTCACACAGCTGTCCCCCACTGCAGAGACAGGGTTTGGAGACAGAGCCTCACTGTATTAGTTCAGGTTGTCCTCAAACTCACAAAGCACTGTCTCGGCCTCGTGAGTGCTGGGGTTAGTCTGTGCCACCCTGACTGGAGGCGGCATAGGCTCTGGGTGCCATTCAACACTTGCTACCGTAAGAGATTTCGGGCAGCAGTAGGAGCAATAGCAGAACATGCCTGAGATTCGGAGCTCTCTGTAACTAACAGGGGGAAGCCGATAGAATCAACTGGACGGAGAGGCCAGAGACAGCCTGGACCAGAAGGGAGAGCAGGAGGTGGAGACAAGTAGGCTGATTGGCTATTTAAGGGACAGAAAGGCCCTGGGCTGGTCAATAAAGAAGGTACGGTGAAGGAGAGCCTCAGGGTATGGCCCGGGGTTACAGAGGTAGCCAAGGAAGGGGGGAAAGTGGGAGAAACTCTGGCTTGGAAAAGGGAGATCATCAGTTTGAGTTCTTGGCTATAACAGCTGGAACATGGACAGGATAATATAACTCAGGAGCTTAGAGGCCCCTGGGCTGTGAAACACTTCGGGATCATTTATTCCACCGTCAGTGATTACGGCTTGAGCTGGGGAGATGGCTCCCTGGGCAAGGTCAGTGCGTGTAAGTGGAGAATGGAAGTTTGAAGCCACAGACCTCACAGAGGCTGGTTGTAATGATGCGTGTGTCTAATCACAGTTCTGCAGCAAGTGGGAGGCGGACGCAGGGCAGCCCTCGGCCCCAGAGCGTGTGGACCAGCTGTCCCGGCACACAGGTCTGCGAACCCCCGTCCCAGCCATGGTGGTGAAAGCTTCCAACCCCCGCACTCCAAGGTCGAGGCAGGCGGATGGATGGCTGTGAGTCTGAGGCCAGCCTGGTCTCCACAGTCCCAGGCCAGCCACAGTGAGACTCTACCTCAAAACCAAACGAGTGCTCACTCCAACAACAGGAAAAGCCAAACGAGGTGAGAGTGAGGGCACCTGAGGTCACCCTCTGAGTTTCCCACGTGCCACAGCAAAAACTACACGCAGGGATCCACATGCATGGACACACATAGAAGCACAAAGATTTACCATCAGTTGAAGATGGTTTATGTGTGTGAGCCACAGGCAACCGTGAGCTTCCCGACACGGGTGCTAGGAACTGAACTCAGGTCCTCTGGAGAGCAGCAGGTGTGCTTAAGCACCAACTCACCACCCCTGAAGAGAGTTTAAACCGTGAGGCACACCTTCCCAAAGACAAATTCTACAGAAGGTTTTGTTAGCACTAGTTTTTAACTATTTTATTTGAGTTTCTTATCCCGCTCCCTCTTATCCACCCCAGTCCCTTCCAGCACCCCAATATTGGGTAGGAGACAAAGAAGATTAATGGGGACAGGGGCCAGAGTTATCTTAGGCTTCTTCCTGCTGGTTAGGGTCTTGGTTCCTTAGTCCAATCTTCCTTTCAGGAGAGCGCCAACTTCTGGTCACATTGCATCAGCAGCAACCAGGAGCAGCAGGGGACTAGCAGCCTTCATCTTTCTTCTCTGAGCCCTCTGTCTCTCTTTCTGGGCTCTGGCATTTATTCCCTCTCTGAGCCCACATGAGGCAAATAATTTGCTGCTGTGACCATCTGAATCAGTCCCACGTCCCGCACTTGGGATTAAAACAAAACCATGTTTACATATCATTAACCCAAAGGTCCACAAGGCTTGAATTATGACAGTGTCACCGGAGTAAGGGAACAGGTTCAGCTCCTAAATTCTGAATGTCTGCTTGAAAAGGACGGTAACCCAAGCAGGGCGTCAAGGCACACGCCTGCGATCCCGGCGCCTGGGGGGCAGACGCCAAAGGTCATTCCCTGCTGCGTGCGGTGTTCCAGGCAGCGCGAGTTATGGCAGGACCACAGTCTGTACTGTTCTGGACCCAGTTCTGTCACCAGCTGCCATACTGGGCAGCTCACAACCACCTGCACCTCAGCTTCAGGAGCTCTGAGGAGCTCTTCTGGACTCCAGGGCCACCCTGCACTCTTGTGCACACACCCACACACAGACCACACACATACATAGTTTAAAACCAAGTCTTAGCTAGACCTCCCGAAAGATTACTTCCAGAAGCCACAATCCCGGTGCTCTGGAAGCCGAGGCAGGAGGACTATCGTGAGTCTGAGACCAGCCTAGGCTACAGAGTGAACTCCAAATTAGACGGGGCCAAAGAGGACCCTTGTTAGGCATGGTAACAAACACCTTTAATCTCGGCACTCGGAAGGCAGAGGCAGGAGGATCTCTTGTGAGTTCAAAGCCACCCAAAGCTGCACACAGAGTTCCAGACCAGCCCAAGACCCTGTCCCAAAAGCAAAACAAAACAAAGAGGAGCCTCTACGTTTTAACAACTCTAACGCCAAAAACCGGCTGTCTTCCCTGTGGTGCCGGTGAACACCAACCGTGCAGAGAAACCCACCGTGTATTAACCCAGAGAGGGTGAACTACCGGGGGCCAAGAAGTTAAAGCGGGCTTGGAGCGGGGATGATAAGGGCAATGACGGCTCTTGCTTATCTGGTGTTTACTGTGTGTGTACCAGGCACCATTTAAAGCTCTTTCGATCCTTACTATTATTATCCACATTTTGTAGATGAAGAAATTAAGGCACAGAAATTAAGTAACTTGCCTGTGATGTCACAACTAGGATTTGTTCTGGAGCCAACTGTGTCAAGACTGTGTTATTATCCTCCGCAACAGAACCTGGGCTCCGGGTCCAGCAGAGGATGAGGAGGCAGCCTGGGTGTGGGTGCGCACCACGAGGGAATGTGGGTTGTGCGCACCACGTCCTGTTTACCTGTGGGAGAAGTCAGACCCCTGAGTCAGAAGTCTGCATGACTCCGTTTCAATCATCACCGTGTGGGTGTCCAGGCCTGGATACTCGGGCAGGAAAAGATTCCCAGCATTCCAAAGGCCGTGCTCCCAGAATCTAAGTCCCTCCATGGGCTGAAATGTTAGCTGGACTCGAACTCTGAATGAGGACGAACGTTCTGGAGCCAGCCTTACAAAGAACCCAAGAAAGGGGGCGGCGAGGGCAGAGTGAATTATGGCTGGGCCCAATCCAAACATCCAGGAGCCCAAATAAAACTGGGCAGAACCAGCAGTAAACCTGGCGTGTGTGTAGCCTGTTTGTGGGGGGTGTGGGTGTGAAAGGGTATGAGCGCGTGACAAACAGGCTAAGAGGGCCATGGAGATTTGGGCCAGTGACTGTGCAAGAGGGGACCTGGACACCAGCACCAGGTTTCAGTGACAGCGCTGCTGTTTTGCTGGGGGTGAGGAGTTCGCCAAGGGGACAGTGGGTGGAACACGCCCCCCTTCCGTCCCCTCGGGCAGATCTGGCGCTGTCTGGGCATTCAACCCGCCGCGCCCCCACTCGCATTCCCAGCCTCGCGCCTCCACCGCCCCAACGCGTGCCGCGGAGGGGAGCGGCCGGTGTGCGCGTGACGCCCCGAGGGCGGGGCCCCACTACTAAAAGGGGACGGAGGCGGCGGCGCGGGCCCCAGGCCCCAGCCCAGGGAGGGCGAGCGCGCGCCGCGGGGCCGGCGTCCACGATGCAGCTCCTGATGCGGGTGCCCTCCGTCCCCGAGCGCGGAGAGCTGGACTGCAACATCTGCTACCGGGCCTACAACCTCGGCGCCCGCGCGCCCCGCCGCCTGCCCGGCACGGCGCGCGCGCGCTGCGGCCACACGCTGTGCACCGCCTGCCTGCGCGAGCTGGCCGCGCGCGGGGACGGCCCGGCCGCGCGCGTGGTGCGCCTGCGCCGCGCCGTCACGTGCCCCTTCTGCCGCGCGCCCTCCCCGCTCCCGCGCGGCGGCGTCGCGGAGATCGCGCTGGACCCCGGCCTGTGGGCGCGCTTGGAGGAGAAAGCCCGGGCTGAGCCGGAGCCGATGGGGAGCCCGGCCAGGGACGGCGCAGACGGCGGAGGGGACGGCGACGCCGGGGAAGAGCCGCGCGGCGAGGGGGCGGGACCTCCGAGCGCGGGCTGGCGCGCGCTGCGCCGGATTTTAACCAGGGTCCTGGCGCCGGCGCGGCGCTTGCGGCGTCCGTTGCCTAGCAATGGTGAGGGGGCCCCCCCGGGAAGGAGGCCGGGTACCGAGCGCGGAGGAACGGTGAGTCAGGTTGCACTAACCCTTTTTCTTCCCTCCAGTGCTCTACTGTCCGGAGGTCAAGGACATTGCCCACATGACCCGTTGCACGCTGTAACCGAGGAACCCGGGATCTATGGCAGAAGGCAGGTGGGAGCAGCATCCTCGGGCGCGCTCCAGTACAAAGGGTTGATGTCAAGACTACTCCCTCTGATGCCGGAATTGGTACGTGCGTGATGGAGTTGAACAGACAGTGCCCTGGGTGGAGCGCCGGAGGCTCCCGGAGTGTGCCAGCACTGCATGCGCAGGATGGAGCGGCCGAGGGATAAAGGAAACCAAGCCTGCCGTGGTGTGGGAAGGAAAATACAAAGCTGTAGCCTTGGCGTTCGTTCAGGAAGGCTGTGTTTTGAGCAACAGACCCCATTTTAGCAGTGCTCAGTGGTTGAAAATGTTTACTTAAAAAAAAAAATATACAGGACGGGGGATGCTAATTTTCACATCAGGTCAGTCTCACTCATCTGGTTCTATGTGTTTGCTGGCATGCCATCTTCCCACTCTTGTTCCGTGTTCCCGAAATGACGGAGTCGCCTCTCCCTGCTTAGGATTGGAAGCCTTCAGCTTGATAAGGCAGGTATGAAAACATCCAGAGGCATTTATGTGAGGCCGTAGGTAAGGCTTAACAAAGGTGGGTGAGCCACTGATAAAGGAAGCAAAACTTAACCTTTTCTGTGCTATCTTTACAGACTCTGTAGCAATACTGGGGAAAAAAAAAAGCTCACATAATTTTATATTTCTGTCCCATAATGGGACATTGCTTATTATATGTGGTTAGTTCTATTTTAAAGTCCTGTAAATATCTTACTGTATGTAGATTTAATCAAGACCAGCAGCGTGTTGGTCTCGCAGCTTGCTAGAAATGCAGAATTCGGGACCCCAGCCCACATGCCCTGACAGCGTTTTTATAACCCCAGGTGCTGTGTGTAAGCAGCTCTGGTTTAGACTTAGTCACTTTGGGGTATCACTGTCATCATCTGTAGGTAGAACATTTAAAACACTGATGACACATTGCTTTTGAGCTAAAGTGACATTCTATTGTGAAAACATTTTCTGAGCTAAAAATGTGAATTTACAATAGACTTCAGTTTTCAGAGGTCTTCAAGATCTTTTTATTGACAAATAATGTATCAAGTTGTAGAGTATAAACCTCCGTTTCTAAAATGTTTTGTCATTTTCCTGTCTAAGTTTCAGCTTTAAATGTTTCCTTTTTGGAGGCCAGCATGTATCGGTTGTGCCTTATTTTCACTATTCTCTGTATATGTGCTGCCAAAGCAGATGCTACATTTCTTCTCTGGCTTTGTTGTTTCTGGAGGTAAACTCCCAGTGACTCTCTCTGGCCAATGGTAGTGTTCATGTGTGTGTGCTCAGTGTTTGTCCAATCTACTTTTAATGTAATGGTCTCAAGAATAAAGTATCTGGGCTCACTCAGCCTGTGAAAGGCTGTTATTGAATGATACTGTCCAGAAGTTGGACTCCTTCAGAGACTGACCCAGTTCTTAAAAACAAACAAAATCTGCTTCCTAGTGGACTTGACCCTGTGGGCGCTGTAGTGACCTCTGACTCCTGGGGGAAGCAGTGGCTTGGAGGTGGAAAGCGGGTTTTCCGTGTGCCCCCTCTGCTTTCTACCTACCACTGTGGCCTCAGGGGTCCTGCTGTTCAGCTCTGGACACTGAGCTCATCATATGGTTGGTATTGGGGAAAAGGTCTGACTTTGGTAAGTGGTCCAAGAGAAAAATGCTGAAAAGTCACAGAACAGAGGGGATTATCAGCCAGGCGGCGGTGGTGGCGCATGCCTTTAATGCCAGTGCTTGGGAGGCAGCAGTAGGAAGAACTCTTGAGTTCCAGGCCAGCCAGGGCTACACAGAGGAACCATGTCTCAACACAACAACAAAAGGGAGGGGACTATGAAGATAAACAGGACAAAGCACTCCTCCTCAGTTAACCTCTGAACCAGGATTCCCCCCCCCCCGCAAAAATGACAGCACACAGAAAGGAAAGTATAATTTATATGTACAACCAATAACCTGATACAGAAGAAGGGATTGGGACAGACCAGGAGTGGGAGCGAGGAGACCGGGAAAGGGGCAGCAGGGAGGATATGGGGGTTCCCCGTGCAACTGCCACTCCCTGGCCCCTCCTTGGGGGGGGGAATGTGCCCGAATCTCCCTAGCCTCTCATCCACGAAGTTGCTCTGGTCCCACAGGCAAGGCAGGCTCCTGACTAGGCCCCTGGCCTGACCTGCTCAAATTTATTCTGTACCCAGGCCTTGAGGAGGGAGGATTTAGTCCCCCAGAAACCTGAGCCCCAGGATGGGGGTCTGCCCCATCTGGCCTCTATTCTCTTTCCACCCTTTCTAGGTTGCCTAGAACAGGCTGGGGAGCTCCTCTTTGGCTTGAAGGAGTTTCACTGACCCATTACTGTTTTGGGGGGTGGTCCTTGGTCCCTAGCAAGGAGAACAGGAGGTCTCGGAGCCAGTGAGCAGCCTTTATTCTGAACTGCTCCCTCCCTCACTTGCAGCTGCTCCACCCTCCATGTGGGGGAGGGAGGGAAAGCAGCACGAGCAGGTCCTCATCCCTTCTCCCCCAGCGCTATTTTCATCCTCTGTAATGAAGTTGCCCTCCCCTTTGACGCTCCTCCCCTAAAGGCCAGGCAAGGCTAGCCCCCCACTTTTGCAGGAGGTGGTGGTGATACTGCAGGAAAGGACTGGGGAGGTCCACCTCTCCCCCCCCCCCCCGACAAGCGTTTACTGGGAGGCTGCGTGTATTTGGTGGTGGGGCATATGGGTACTTGGAAGACCCTGGCAACCATCTCCCACCCAGACCTCGTCACACCAGCACAATCTTCAAGGTTTGATGGGAAAGGTGTGTGGAGGTGGAGAGAGACAGGGGTCCTTCTTGAAGGGACGAGTTACAGAGGGGCAAAAGGGCTCTAGCCCAGCGGTGGCCCAGGGAGGGAAGAAGGCGGAGGGTTGGCGGCGGGCCCCAAGGCCTGCGAGGCGGGCCGGCTCCGGGGTCTGGGCCGAGGTGAAGGGCAGGCCTGGGATCCAGTCAGTCGTCTATGCAGATCACCTCCCCTGCTCGGGGCTCCTTCCGATCCAGCCCATCTGATACCAGCGCCCCCGCCATTTCCTTCTCTTTCTTCACCAGTGCTGGAGGGCCGTTGGTGGTGGCTGGGAGATGAGTATGGACAGGTCAGTGCCCACACCCAGGTATCTCTCCCTGATAACAGCCCACCCTTACTGCTAAGTCACTTCCTGTCACTGCTGAGTTTTTCTATAAATGTACAAAGGCAGGGGTGAACTCTTCTTCCTCCTCCTCTTGGACCACGATGTGACAGGGTCTGACTCTATCTAGCCTTTCTGAATTCCTGTTCATGTCCCCTTGAGGAAAGCAGGTAGAGGAGGCTCAAGCGGGAGACACGAAGCTTATATATGGGTAAGGCTTTTGGATTCTTGGTTTTTTTTGAGACATGGTCTTTCTACATAGCCCTGGCTGTCCTGGAACTAGAACTCACGGAGATCCACCTCTTCTGCCTCCCAAGTGCTGGGACCAACTGTCTGCAACAGCATACGCAGTGGTTTCTTTTTTGAGATAGCATCTCACAC
Source organism: Rhombomys opimus (assembly GCA_010120015.1). Taxonomy (NCBI): domain Eukaryota; kingdom Metazoa; phylum Chordata; class Mammalia; order Rodentia; family Muridae; genus Rhombomys; species Rhombomys opimus. The sequence goes on along the minus strand of REGO01000222.1, from coordinate 695,159 downwards.
AATAGCCCAGGCTAGCCTGAGGATTCTTAGGAGTCCTGCCTCAGCCCCCTGGTTGACAGGAGGGGTTTTGACATGGGGAGAGAAGAGGGGATACAAACGGAAGGCTAGAACAAGCCCGGAACAGCTCGTCCCTAAAGCACTGGACACGTACAAGGAAGCAGGACAAGGAGTCAAGCGGGCATGGCAAGAGTGAGGGAAGACCTCACCTGTGATGAAGGACCCCGCTGGCATCTGGCTGTAATTGGCGCCTGCGGCGGCCAGGGCCCCTACGGGCGCGGCGCTGAAGGCTGCCCCGTACCCCGGAGGTGTGGCGTAAGGCCCCGGGGGAAAGGCCTGGAATGGAGAGCAAGCTGAGGTTAGTTAGTCCACAGTCTAGAGAGTCCTGGGGTACAGGCCAGGAGACTCGGTGAAGACTGCTGGAGCAGGCTGGTTCTCCAGTTGCGTGCGTGCGTGCATGCATGCATGCGTGCGCGTGTGTGTAGAAGGCGCAGTGGCAGGAAGGTTACCGGTGCTGGGTGAGGCTCGGTGCCCTTGCTGGCCAGCCGGCTGAGGATGCTGCGCTCCGACATCTGGAGACGGGCCGCGATGGGCGGTATTCGGGACAGCGTGGCCGGCAGGCGGGTCACATCCGCCTTCATGTCGCTCAGCAACTCCTCCAGCTGGTTCAGAACTGGGGCCGGGGCCACAGACAAAGAAGGGAAGAGAAAGGCGGAAAGAGAGATGGAGCCAGAAAAAGGGACAGTCAGATGGACAAGTACAGTCAGAAAGAGAGGACACAGATATCAAAGAGCCACAGGATCAAGTGACAAAAAGGACAGAAGACAGGAAAAGAGTGATCCATTGGAGGAAAGCATCAGGCCAGACAGGACACAGGACAGGACAGATGGAAACAAGAAAGAGAAGGAATGTGGAGAAGAGACAGGGAAGACATTGGAAGACATGGGGTCGGGGTTGTCAGAACATCCCATACTGGAAAAGGATTCAGGGGTGGGGTGGCGGGGAGGAAGGAGGCACGGGGGTCTGTGACTTAAGGAGTCAGCTTTAACACGCCTATGGGGAGGCGTGTTAAAGGGCTGGCGCTGTATCGAGGGACCGAGAGCAGGGCCAGTCACTACGCCAGGTTCTGCTGGGTAGGACCTAACCTACAGCTATCAAGGCAGGAGGCTGGGAGAAAAGGTTGAGGGTGCAAGGAAAGGGTCATGGGGTAGTGGTGAAGGAGACACAGGGGAAGTGATCTGTGGGAGCAGAGCTAAGGACACTGTGATGTATGCACAAGCCAAGGCTAGTAGGCTCACAGCAGGCTCACAGCAGGGGTAACGTGGCCCTGCTCTAGGAGGTGGCCGGACCCTACTGCTCGCTCGTGTGAATCCCATCAGGTACTGGCTTAGACAAGGGATACAGGCTAAAGCCCAAAAGGATGCCAGCTGGGTTCGAGGCGGGTGAGAGGTCACAGGGCGGAAGGGTAGGGGGCGAGGGGTTGGGAAGGTTTTGAAGGGGGCGGGGTGAAGACTTACGCAGCGTTGTGGGCCCTCCCCCGCGCGGGGCCACCGCGGCCCTTACCCTTGTGCAGGACAGCGTTGGCTGGCTTGTTCCCTGCCAGCGACTCCTTGGAGAGGTGCTGGTGGCTCTCGGCTAGGCACTCGGCCTCGGCAAAGCGGGCGTGGAGGGCCATGGCGGGGTGCGCCGGCTCCTGTGACAGGTTCAGGTAGGCCGCCCGCCGTAGCTGCTCCTCAATCACCAGCGCCTGCTCCAGGAGCTGAGGGCGCAGGAAGAGGGGCGCACAGGTGAGTGGAGGGCAGCGAGGGACACGGTGCTGGAGAGCTACTGTCCCCGCTGTTGGCTCAGGAAGCCCCAGCTCCACAGTGTGTGACCCGTGCCAACTCCAGTCCAGGCCACAGTTCCCATCACAAGGGTACACTGTGTTACCTCAAGCCCTCAAGATGTTAAAATACCTTCCAGACCACTTCCGATGAAAACCCTTCTTCACCCCAACCGCTTCTTCCCTTCATTCCCACCTTGAACCTCCGGGCCAGGAATTTGTTTTTCATCTCCAGGAAGTTCCCCTTATTGGCTTCAGTTTTAAATGGTTCATTGATAATGGCAAACTGAGCGTCGTTCTGGATGTCTTGCCACCGGGCATAGCCATGGCTGCCAATGGAGGAAAGGGAACCATCAAGGAATGTAACTGAATGGACTTGACTGTGAACATTTCTTCTCATGGGCAGGATTTCCCCACAATGTGGCACAGGCCTCCCGGAGCAGACCTTCTTCCCTACAGTTATCTGGGAAGAGGAGCCTCAACTGAGGAACTGCTTCCATCAGCTCAGGCTGGAGGCAGCCTACAGAACATTTTCTTAATTAATGACTGATGGGGGAGGGCCTGGCCCATGGTGGGTGGGGCCACCCCTGGGCTGGTGGTTCCAGGTTCTCTAAGAAAGCAGGCTGGGCAAGTCTTGTAGCAAGCCAGAAAGCAGCACCCTCCGTGGCCTCTGCATCAGCTCCTGCCTTGACTTCCCTGGAAGATGCGCTACAAGTTGTGAAATAAAATAAACCCTTTCCTCCCCTCCCTTTCCTCCTCGGGCATGGTGCTTATCGCAGCAACAGAAACCTAAGGCCCCTTCTCTGTGCCTGAGAGACCCTTCTTAACCTTGCACATACACAAAGGATACAGGACAATCCCGGCCAGAAGCCAGTAGTCATGCCTTCGGTGCCAGATCTCATTGAGTTTTCCTGAGGAGATAGCTGCTCTTTCCTCATTCTGCCACAGCGTGTGCAGCTCTGCAAAGACAAGAGCAGAAGCTGCAGACAGCTGGGCAAGGCGCCGCTCCAGCTGCCATGGACACACGCAGAGCTGAGTGACGGCTCAGGGTCAAAGGCTCCTTAGGGAGGAGACGGGTCACTCAGCAGTTAAAAGCACTCGTGACTCACGCAAAGGACCAGAGTTCAGGGCACAGAACACACGTGGTAGTTCCCAACCACCTGTAACTCCAGTTAAAGGGATCTAGCACCATCTTCCGACCTCTGACCTCTGCGCACACATGGTGTGCATACACATACATGCAGGCAAATGCTCACACACATAAAATAAATCTGGAAAAATTACATTCAAAAAGAGGCAGGAAAACACTATGATAGAACGTACAGAATAAAGTTAATTATGAATAGGCTCATATTAGGATTAAGACAAAAAGCTGTACTAGAGACCAATGGGAGTTTGGTGGCACACTTAAAATTTACAGGACGGCTCGTTGCCAGCATGCGCCATTTCGGTGAGAGTACTGGGGAATGAATGTAGCAGGTAGCCCAGGGCGCGTGACAAAGCCCAGCATGGACAGGGAGGGGCAGGGACGGACAAGCCCTCACACCTGTGAAGCCACCATCGGCAATGTTGAACATGAACCGCGGCTTCTCCGCCTTCTCCTCGCGGCGCCCGTTGGACCGTGGCTCGTCTCGAGGAGGCCCAAGTCGAAGCTCCCGGTCTGCTTTTCCATCTTCTGCTGGGCCAAACGGGGCAAAGCTCAAGCGTCAGGACAGCCTCCTTCTAAGTCCCGAGACTACTTAATACGTAAACTGCGCCGGCTCTCCCACAGCTACCCCCCAAGACCCAGGCCCGTGGTCCCCCAGGCTCCACCCCCAGTGCCCTCAGGGACTCGGGTCCAGTCCTTCCAACCCATTACCTCTCTTGCCCAAATCCCCTGTTTCCCCCTCCGGCCTCTCCCTGTGTTCCTGCACATCCAATGGTGTCTCCTCCCGCCTTTCTCCTGGCGCTGGCTCTGAGGCTGTGGGAGGAGACAGGAAGGGAGGCTGTTACCCTCATCCCAGCTCCAGAAGCAGCGACTCCAGAATTCAAAGCCCCATCCTAGTAGGATAACACACCCACCAGACTTCTCCCTGTCTCCCCGGCAACCAGGCTCCGGCTCCCCAGGTGCCCCTGGCACTTCCTCCTCAGCCAGAATCTTCCTCGGTTCTAGTCGTTCACCAAGTGATGGGGCTGGGCTGGGAGAGTCAACCTGGTGGAGGCCAGTTGGGTCAAGATGAGCTAACGTCTTCCTCGGCACCCAGCGGTCGAGACCCCTCCAGAGCATCCACTCCAGCTCAGAGAGCGCCAAGTGTCCACTCACCTCTGTCTCCATCTTTTCCCCCACTCTGCAAGTCTTCTCTGGCTTCTCTTCTGGATTCTCAGGGTCCTCTTTCTCCAGAGGTGTCCTTACACCGTCGCCTTTCTCACTTGGAGCTGGAGTCGCTGTGGGAGAAGGCACAGTGCTATGGCTTGGCTGTGGCTTAAGTGTTCTCCAAAGGGTCATGTGTTAAAACTTAATGTTCAGCGTGAGGTACTGACATGGCAGAAACTGTCTAACTACAGTGTTTACAGGAGGGGTTTAGAAGACAATCAGGATTAGGATAAGGTCATGAATAAGGTCGGAACAATCCTGGTGGCTCTTAAAAAGACAGAGATGGGAGATACATATGCACACTCTGCATTTTACCATGTGACATCCTGCGTGAGCCAGGATGCTAGGAGGAGGTCATCCCAGATGCAGCTTTGACCCCAAATCTCCAAAACCATGAGCCCAAACAAACCTATCTCCTATACAAAGTTGTCCAAGTTCACAAGTCTCATCATGACCACACAAACGGCCTAACACACGGGGAAACGCAGAGGTTCCCACCCAGCATCTGGCCACATTGCCCGCCCCCCGACTCTCAATTACCAGGTTTAGAAGTGCAAGGACTGTTGGTGGCAGAAGCCTCCGGGGTGGTGGGAGAGGTTTTGGTTGGCGAGGAAGCCCTAGAAGAGCGTTTGGAGTCGGCACTGGGGTCAGGCATGAGCTCTGGCATCGACCAGCGTCCATTGATATGCTCAAACTCTTGCACCTGGGGAAGGGGTTGTGTAGGGAGGGTCAGTGCCCGGCACCCGGCACCCGGCACCCGAGAAGCTCTAGTCTCCTCCCTGTCACACCAGCCTGAGCTAGGACAGACAGCTGAGGCCAGAGGAGGAAGAGACTGAGTGGCTGGATAGAAGCTCGAGAGGAAAAGCTGGTACCTTCTTCTTGACGAGAGACATGACTCCGATTCGGGTCAACACCTGCTGCCGACTCAGCCCTTCCCGAGGGACCCCATCCGCAAAGGTCTCAGAGCCATCTGCCCCAGGCTCACACAGATGGCGCATGAACAAAGACACATAGGCCCTAGAAACCACAGGAGAGGAGGGTTACAAGGTCGGGGGTTGGGGGGAGGCTCAGGCATAGAGGAAGACACAGAGCTCCCTGACCCCCTGAACTTCAACTCCCAGGTGCTCCCAAGACTCCACCCACCAGCCCTCCACACCCTAAGGCCTCCACTGCCCTGCCCCCTGCCCGTCAGCTCCCCACTGCCTCTCCCGGGACTCTTCCTGGGCCCCATCAGTCAGTTTCTCATCCCATTCACCAGTGCCTCCTGCCATGTTATCACGGCCAAGTAACTGTGGGGCCAGGCCCACCTGGGTGAGGCGCCTTCCTCAAACACCTCTCCCACGAGGAGGTGGAGGGTGCCTGGCCTCTTTGTTCTAGGCTCTGATGAGGGGAAGTGGGGTAGGCTGAGCCCACCTCCCAGGAAATGGAGCCTGGACATGACGTAAGGTCGGGAGGTGGCGATCAGCTGAGTAAGGTCACATCATATGGTGGCCAGCAGGAAGGGAGCCACGCCCAGAGCTTTAGCCCCATGCCATCCACACTCACTTAAACTCCTTCTCAGTTTTGCCCCTCAGGTCTCGAACTAGCCACTGTGTGGTGAACGCGTCCTGTGGGGGCATCCCCCAGCGCATCACAGCGTTAAGGAACGCCTTCCGCTGGCGTGTGTTGAACCCTAATACCTGAAGGTGGGGCAAAGAGGCGGGCTATGGAGGACCGGGAGCCGGAAGCCCTTCCCACTGCCACTGCCGGGCCTGTCCTCAATTCCCGAAGTTCCCACCCCACTTTCCCTTCAGCGATCATGCGGGTGCCTGGGCCAAAGCCTCACCTCAATGTTGCCCCCAACTCGAGCCAGCAACGGAGGCAGCGGCTTGTCCTTTTCATTCCGGAGCTGCCTCTTTGACTGTCGACGCCCTAAGGGTAGGGGTGGGTCAGCGGAGGGGCGCTCCTCTACGCCCCCAGTCTTCCCAGCACCCACTGCTATCCCATAGAAAACCCAGGGCTGGCCCGGATCGCCTGCCTCCAACGCAGACAGCGCTACTGCCTCGGAAGGCTAAAAGAAGCCATATTCAGGGTTGGAGAGATGGCTCAGAGGTTAAGAGCACTGTCTGCTCTTCCAGAGGTCCTGAGTTCAATTCCCAGCAACCACATGTTGGCTCACAACCATCTATAATAAGATCTGGTGCCCTCTTCTGTCATGCAGATGTACATCTGCAAATAGAGCACTCATATGTAAAATAAAGAAATAAATCTTAA
>REGO01000222.1:672780-688628 GCA_010120015.1 Rhombomys opimus | reverse complement strand
AAGCCATATTCAAAATAACGGCTATCTAAGGTAGAGTAACACATCTTCCTGTTTGGCTTCGCTGTGTGTGTTTGTACCTTCAGATGAGGTCTGTGTGGCCCAGGCCTCCAACGCCTGCACCTCAGCAACCCTCCTGACCCCGATGGCTGGGTCGCTCCCCGAGAGCACCTGCTGCCGTGTGCCTATACACTCCCAACGTTCCTTCCTCTCCTCGGCTTTCCTGCCTGAGAAGCTTTCATTCCTTTTTGAGATAGTCTGGCTATGCAGTCAGAATGCCTCAAATTCACAATCCTCCTGCCTTAGCCTAAGTGTGGACATCACAAGTGAGTGCTGCTGTGCTCTTGCCCCCAAAACAAAGCTTTTCCTTACATAAAAAGAGGGGGCCGAAGTACTGGAGAGCTGGCTCGGCGGAGTCCAGGTTTCGATTCCCAGCACCCACACAGTGGCTCACAACCATCCGTAACTCCAGCTCAGAGGAGCTGACGCCCTCTTCCGGCCTCCACAGGTTCCGGGCAGAAGGGTAGTTGACAGATATATACGCAGATAAGACCATGCACATAAAAATATAAATAAATACATCTTTTTAAAAACGACTTAAAGAAAGCCAAGGAAGTGAAAAGCGAAGGAACCGAGACGAAGTCAAGAAAATTCCACCTTCAGGCCGCTCATCAAAGTCTTCATCCTCCTCTTCCGAGCCCACGGAGTACTCTGACTGGTTGTCTGTGAAGGGCAGAGAGGGTTCCACAGACAGTGGCAACCACGCTGGGGCTGGGGCTCCGCCCTCCACCCCGGGCCTGGTCCTCGCAGACTTGGTCACAGACCCTGAGCCATCTCCATGGGTACCTCCTATCTCACCACTCTGACCCCTGCTACAGCCACTCTAACAGTGAGAGGGCCCCTCAGCACTCCCACAAATCCACCCTGCCCTTCCCTCTACAGCCCTGGCTGCAGAAGTCTAAGCTTCGCCTCTTCCCTCCCGCCTCTCGCCCGCGGCCTCACCCTGGTCCTCCTGGGCGGCATCGTTGTAGTTGACCTGCTTGCGCACCCGCTTGCCCTTGCCCAGGTTGCGGGCCAGGTCCTCCTGCTGCTGCTCATAGTGATGGCGCAGCAGCTTCTCCCAGTAGTCAGGGTCCACGTTCTCTTCCTGCTTGATGATCTCCCGCTCAATCTCCTCGATCTGAAGGGCGGCACGGTGAAGGCTGGCGGCCTCCTTCCTCAGACCCCCGGCTGCATGGCAATCCCACCCGCTGGCCAAATCCTGCTTGATGCTTTCTAACCCGGCATCAGGCGTCTGGGCAGTGGACGTCTGTCCTGGCTCCTCCTCCCTCAGCCTTCAGCCTCCTTCTAAGCCTCTCCTCTACTCCCCTCACTGCCTCCCACAGACTCGGCAGCATCAGTCCCTGACAACTACCCCTCTCTGTGCCTAGGGCTCCGAGGTCCAGCCTCATCTCGAGGAATGAGAAATCGTTTGAGGTCACTGTTGCTTTTTACTGAGGACCAGGATGACAGACTAAATCAAAAGTGCCGAATTCTCCTACTGCAAACGTTAGCGAAGGGCGCTGCCCTTCAGAGGTGAGCTTGGAGAGAGGGTGCGGCCCAAAGTCTCTCACCTTGTCCTCCTCACGCACAACATACTGCGCCACCTTGAAGGAGCTGAGGTACTCGTTCATGTTCTGCACATCCGTGTCCTCGGTGGCATCCTGGTTCCGGTCCAGCAGGCGAGCGATGGCCTCGTTGTCGTAGTGAATCACACTGCTGTCCTCCTCCTTATTCTCCCCTGGCAGAGACAAGCAGCAGAAGAGGACTGAGGTGTCGGCCAGAAACTCAGGCAGTGTGGCCAGGATGGGTGAGGCGCTCCACTCCCCACCCACCACCCTCCTCCTCATGGGCCCGCCGGAAGCGGCTTCCTGGAGGCTCTCCACTCCCAGGGGGCTGTCGACTCCCTGGGCTCTCGTCAAGGGTTTTTGCTTTGTTTCCTCAGGTGGTCAACCCTTCCCTCAGGGCTACCAGAAAAAAGGTATTTGTCCTTCACAGGCTAAGAGGAAAGGTTTGTTTTGGGGTTTTATTTGGCAGGGGTCGGGGGTGGGGTGAGGTTCCAGAATGTCTTTTTCCTCAGGAGAGACTAGAATCGCCTTTGGGGAGCTCGGGAGCCAGTCCTCACCCTCATTTTCATCCTTGAAGAGCTCCTCGGTGCCAAATTTGAGGATGTCGTCCAGCTCCTGCTTAGACATGGAGCCCGCCTTGGAGCCCAGGCCTGGCCGCACCACCAGGTGGGTAAGCATCATCTTCCTCTTCGCCACCTGTGTGATCCGCTCTTCCACAGACGCTCGGGTCACAAACCGGTAAATCATCACCTTGTTGGCCTGGCCAATCCGATGGGCTCTGCTGAAGGCCTACAGGGGCAGGAGAGGACGGGGGTCAGCTGGGGAGCGATGGAGAGAAGCTGGCGCAGGGCGGGGAAAGGAGCCGGGCTGGGAGACGCCTTCTCCTCTCTGCTCCTGGGCAGGACAACCTCCTCCTCAAGCCCATGTCAACTTGCTGAGTGTGACAGGGAATGCAGGTTCCCACCTGGATGTCATTATGGGGGTTCCAGTCTGAATCGAAAATGATGACCGTGTCAGCAGTAGCCAAGTTGATGCCCAGGCCACCAGCTCGGGTGGACAGGAGGAAGCAGAACTGCTGGGCACCAGGAGCTAGGGAGCGAGAATTAGGAGGCCAAGTTCAGCCCTGGCTGCTAAGTGCTCTCACTACAAACCACTCTATCTCACTCTTAGCCTAAGCGCCAGCATCCCCTCACTGTGCTCCACCCTGAGTACACCGCAGAAGCTTCTCAGACCTTCTATAACCAGGGACCAAGGAATTTCACTCTCACCATTAAACCGATCAATGGCCTCCTGCCTAAGGGCGCCCGTGATGCCACCGTCGATGCGTTCATACTTGTAGCCTTCATAGTCTAGGAAGTCCTCCAAAAGGTCTAACATTTTGGTCATCTGAAAAAGGGACAGCAGGAGTCCAGGAGTACAGCAGTAGCTTGGGCCTAGTTCACACAACAACTCCCTAAGCCTTGGATATGAATATGCCCACCCTGTCTCATGTTCCCTGTGCACCTGACTATCCGCAGCCCTCACGACTCTATCTCAAAGTCCTTTAAGATCATTTCTTAAGAGGCACAGTTCCCTGAGACCCCTGAAAATGTGCCAGAGAAACCTGTAAATACTCTGAAAGTCACATCAAATGTGTGTGGCTTTCTCCAAAGCGAAGGTGTCCCTTTCGTCCGAGCTCAAGGCTCTGAGCTCCTGGCCAGCGCTCACTCACAAGGCTGGCCACTGGTGCTAGCCTCTTCTTAGGAACAGAGGTCAGATCCAGGGATGAGACAGCCAGGCCAGGCCTTTTTGCTTCATTTTTAAAGACAGGACCTCACTGCGCAGGTCTGGCTAGCCTGGAACGCACTCTGTGGACCAGGTTGGACTAAAGGCTGATCAAACCCAGCCCAGGCCTTCTTTATTTTGATTTGGTTTGTTTTTCTGATGCCAGGGATCTAATCCATAGCCTCGGGCAAGCCAGGGGAGTGCAGTACGCTGAGCCATCTTCAGCCATCCCCTCCCTCTCCATCCAAATACACGGTCTCTCTAGTTTCGACTGGCTCTGTCCTCAGCATCCCAAGTTCGGGATTAGAGGCAGATGCCACCTTGCCTGCCTGACTCAAGCTAGCTTATGAGCAGGACCTCACTCTTTCTTAGCAGAGGAGCCACAGGAATGAGGACAGGGCCTGAGGCCCAGAAGGCGACAGACAGGGGCGAGGGGAGAGGAAGGGCCACCTGTGAGAAGATGAGCACTCTGTGTCCCTGCTCCTTCAGCTTCCGCAGCATCTTCTGCAGCAGCAGCAGCTTCCCCGACGACTTGATGAGTGCCCCGCCCTCATAGGCCCCACTCGGGAGTTTCGGAGACTCCTGAAAAGAGGGGAGAGGAGGGTCAGGCATGCTCCTTACTCCTACAGTGCCTACAAAAGCCAAAACCTTAAATGCAGTTTCCACGCTTTCCAGTTCCCGCCCCCCAAGGTCCGAATCCGGCCCCGCCACCCAGCTCAGCTCCTGTCCTCAGGCAGACCCTACCATAGCAGCCACAGGGAAGAGGTAAGGGTGGTTGCAGCACTTCTTAAGATCCATCATGATGTTAAGCAGCGACACCTGGTTCCCGCCACCTCGTGAGTTCAAGGCCTCAAAGTTCCGAGTTAGGATGTACTTGTAGTATTTCCTAAAGAACAGGGTAGGATGCACAAGAGATACAGATAACCAAGAAACCGCTTCTTTTTTTCAAACAGAGTTTCTCTGTGTAACCCTGGCTAACCTGGACTCACTCTATAGACCAGGCTGGCCTCGAACTCAGAGATTCACCTGCCTCTGCTGGGATTACAGGTGTGGGACACCACTACCAGGAGGACCCACTTCTGATGTGGCGCTTGATCCCAGCTCCCCGCAAACCCCACACCCACGTCCAGACGGCCTGTCCCAGGCCTCACTTCTGCATCGGGCTCAGCTCCACTCGGACGATCAGCTCCGTCTTGGCTGGCATGTTCTTGAAGACGTCTGCCTTGAGTCTCCGCAGCATGTGCGGCCCCAGTAAGTCATGCAGCTTCTTAATTTGGTCCTCTTTGGATATGTCAGCAAACTCCTCCAGGAAGCCCTCCAAGTTGCTAATAGGCACAAAGAGATAAGAAATCAAACAAGGGGACAAGTTTTTTGCCTCCGTCTTGGGCTCTATTTTCTATGTCAAGTGAATCTTCCAGAACTCTGTGAGCTGCTTTCCCCCTGCCGACTGCCCTCCATGAGCCACTTACTTAAACCTCTCTGGAGTGAGGAAGTTGAGAAGGTGGAAGAGCTCCTCCAGGTTATTCTGCAGTGGGGTTCCCGTCAGCAACAACTTATGGTCTATCTTGTAGCCATTGAGGACCCTGAAAAACTATAGACAGGGGACAAGGACAGGCAGGAGAAGGGTTTTCAGTGGCAAGCGGCTGCCTCACCTCGGAGACTTCTCCCTGTTGCCAGGGCCTGAATTTCCATTTCCCTTAGGATCACAGACCCAGTCCCTAGCCCCTGCCCTCCTCCTGGGACAGGAGCCTGACCTCCCAGGTTACAGCCCCGGACTAGTTCTGTTTTCGCTCCTTTGTTTAAGGAGCAAGGCCGGTGGGCGGCACAGCTTCCGTGCCCGCACTCGCCCTGGGGTCTCGCTCACCTTAGACTGGTTGTTCTTGAGGCGGTGAGCTTCATCCACCACGAGACATGCCCAGCGGATGGAGCCAAGCGCTGCCTGGTCAATGGTGATCAGCTCGTACGATGTCAGGAGGACATGGAACTTCACCTGTGCCTCTCTCTGCCAACATAAGCACTGCCCATTCATCTGCCCCAATAGACACCTCCGACACGCCCAGCCCTGCCCTTTATCAAGAACCAACCACGTGATTCCTCAGGAAGCCAGCCATCCTAACTTCACCCCCGAACAGGAACTAGGGATCACAGCCCTATTTCCACCCCTGAGAGCAACAGACAGGGCTGCACACGCTCAGGAGAACCCACTGCAGAGCACAGAGGCACAGAGGTCAGGAGAGGAACTCCTGGTTGGGACAAAGAAGTGACAGACCTGAGTTGTCTTAGGCATGAGACAGGGGCCTTACCTTCATCTTGAAAGCCTTCTTCCCGCCTTTTATGGCATTGTCCTCAAAAGAGAACTCGTTCTCCCGAACAATGGCCCGGCTGTCCTTGTCGCCCGTGTAGGTGACCACGTACAACCTGGGTGCCCACATCTGGAACTCCCGTTCCCAGTTGATGATGGTAGACAGTGGGGCACTCACCAGGAAGGGGCCCTTTGTGTGGCCCTGGGGGCCAAGGGTGGACTCCCGTTAGCCTGGCTCAAGGGTGGACACCAGCCCCGCTGCCTGCCCTCTGCCCTCTGCCCTCTGCCCTCTGCCCCCAGGCTCGGCACCGGCCTAGAAGCCCACACACCTCCTTGTAGAGCGAGTAGAGGAAGACGATGGTTTGGATGGTCTTGCCCAGCCCCATCTCGTCAGCCAGAATGGTGTCGGTGCCTTGCGCCCACGAGAAGCGCAGCCAGTTCAGCCCTTCCAGCTGGTACATGTGCAGGGTGCCCCCCGTGGCTGTGATGAACCGAGGCTGCGTCTCATATTTCACGGTGGGCTGTGGGGTGCGGACATGGCAGGGTTCACGGGCGAGCGGACGGTTCCCTGCCCCGCCCTGGCACGGGCATCAAGGTGAATTACAATTTTCTCAGCTATGGACTGAGCTGTGGTCTCGTCTTCTGCCTTCCCTGCCTCGCCCTAAATCAACACCCCGCAGCACCACCAGGAAGGGCTGGCTGGAAGAGGGCTGGGCTGCTGCGCCCACGGAAGCCCCAGCTCCTGCTCAACAGTGGAGAAGAGCCGCTCAGGGGCCACGGCCAGCTTTAGGGAACTCGATCCCGGTGCTGGGAGGCAGGAGAGAACTTACGTCATTGGTGGGTGAACTGGGGGGCCCGTCACCCTGTAACTCCTTCTTCTTCTTCTTGTACTTGCGAGGCTGTGCAGGGTCCTCGCCCATAATTAGCTCACTGAGGAAGAGAGGGTATCTGAGTGAGGCCTGGTCCTCGGGACCCCTCCGCCTTTCCCACGTTCATTCCAGGCCTACCTCCCTCTGCCTACAACCTTCCCTCAAATTCTCATGTCTTCTTTCTCCAAAGCATTTTAAAGAAAAAAATCTAATTACAGTTCCAGAAGACAGAGGTCACAGCACTTGTGGAAACTGGTTCTCTCCCTCCATCCTACGGCCCCAGGGAGTGAACTAAGGTTGCAGCCCTAGCAGCAAGTACCCCCTCAGCTGGCTTGCGGGCTCTCCCCTCCACTCTCTCCCCTGACTCCTGGGGTCCTTGAGAGCCAATCCTTCTCTTCCAGGTATCCTCAGGTATCCTCTTACCCATTTCTCAGACCAGATCTCATTTCCTCTTCTTGCTTTCTTAGATTTAGTTTATTTTTGTGTGTCCGTGTGTTGTGGGGGGGTAGGGTTGCTTGCCCTCACTGACCAGAGAGGGTATCTGTTCCCCTAGGCCTGTGAACCTCCAGACACGGGTGCTGGGAGCTAAGCACTGATCCTCTACAAATGCTCTCAGCTGCTGGGCCAACCCTCCAGGCCGGCCAGATCTTAGCACTCCTCTGAGTACCACCCTACCAAAGCCATCCGAAACCCAGCCAAGGCTGCCAGTGCCCACGGCTGGCTCTGTCTGAAACTGTATCTTCCCCTTGGTTTTCACGGTCCATGAGCTGGCCTGGCCCCCTCACCGATGTCTCCAGTAGCTTTGCTTATGGTCTTCATATTCAGGGATGTTCATTTCATCCTCCTCCCACGTAGACTGGTCATAAGGCAAATCCTTCCATTTCACAAGATAGTGGTAATTCCCCTTCTTATCCATACTGTTGGGCAGGAGACCAAGAAGAGGAGAGAAATATGAATCACACATTGCACAAAGTCCTGATAAATGAAGTGTCAACAAACAGCATCTAGTATCTTAGCCTTCCCAGGATAGTATGTAGAGGCCAACAGCACTGCTGGAGAGCCCGGGGTCACACACTTACCCAGACAGGACTTCTGGGTGTCTAATGAGGCAGCCAGGGACAGAGGTACTAGAGTGAGCAGCAAGCAACCCAGCAAGTGTCCCATGAGACCCCTCACACTGTGGGGTAAAGGAGCTAGTGCGAGGCAACAGTCAACACTGCTCTGGAAACACATCTGGATGACCTGTTCCTCAGTTTCCCATAGCTGTTGTCAGGCCCCAAGCCCATGCCTACGCTACCAGAGACAAAATGATGCTGGACTAGCTTTCTCCCTGGTTTCTCAAGTCCCCTAGAAGAGGCAGGACCAGAACGGCTAGAGCTGCAGATTCAGCAAACCTTGCCGGTCATCTGGCCTGTCAGGGCCCTCGCCAGAGTTAGAGCGATGCCACGGTCCGGCCGGGCCTCCCCCAGGCCCTGGGCTTGCCTGTGGTTGATGATGCGGTGGACGGTCATCCACTCCGGCTTGATGCCGAAGCGGTAGTACTTCTCCTCCATCTCGGCGTAGTGCGGGTCCTTCACCTTGCGCTTATCGCTCTTCCCGTCGTCCTCGCCAGAGCCGTAGTCCAGGGGCGGGGGCTCGTCCATGTCATTTTTCCGTTGGTAGTTGCGGTACATTACCAAGTGGAAGATTTCCAGCTGATGGGACAGAGAGGGGGAGAGAAGCGATAGCCTCCGGCGACAACACGGAGATGGGATGCGCAGGTGAGGAGGGACAGCGGAGTGGAAGGCGCAGCCTCGATACCTGAAGCTCCTTGGCCCAGGAGCAGTGCCAGTAGGACAGGCCCACCCACTTGACGAAGAACTCTCGCTCGGATCTGCCCTGGAGAGGGCGAGGCGGTGGGGCGTCTGGGTTCCCGGCTGCCTGCTGCGGTGCGGGCGCTGCCACGGGCGGCTCCCCCCATCGCCAATGCAAGATCTTCTGAACTCGGCCCTTTAGCACAGGACACTTCGGGGGGGACAGACGGGAAGAGGAGGAGGGGCAAGGCCAGCCCGCGTTAGGGAGGACAGAGGTGCAAAGCGGCGGGGCTGGCGGCGGGGCCGGGCTGGCAGGCCCTTACCGTGCACCGAGGGCACAGCCACTCGCCGTTGGGGATGTCGGGCAGTGGGGGGTTCAGGCAGTGGATGTGGTAGGAGGAGATGCACGCGTCGCAGCACAGCAGCTCCCCGCCGTCCTTGCACACTCGGCAGTACTCCATGTGGTCGTCCTCCTCCTCCTTCTCTCCCTCCTCCCCCTCCTCTTCGTACTCCTCCTCCTCTTCCTTGGCCTCCCACTGTACCCCCTCCTTCTCCTAGGAGGTCAAAGAGCAGACAGAGGTAGACAGAAGGAGACACGGAGAGACTGGAAAACGGAGCCCAAACCAAGATGCCCGAGCCCTGGGCATGCACAGAACGCGGGGGGGAGGGGGGGCTACCAGACAGGGTTCCCTGATCTTCCAAAGCTACTGACTCTGGGAACAAAGGGTCGAGAGAAGGACTCCCTTAGGACTCTGGACTCCTGAGTACCGACTGCCGAGCAGCCCGGAAGACCAGAAGAGAAAGCAAGACGGAGAGGTGGGAGCGAGGGCACCAGGTACTCACGCAGTGAGGGCAGCTCCACCTGCCCTCAGGGGCCCGGTCAAGCTCAGGGTCAAGGCAGACGAGGTGGTAGGCACGAGGGCAGGTGTCGCACAGAATGATCTCCCCGCCCTGCTGGCACACCTCACAGTAATCCTGGTGATCCGTCTCGTAGCCATCAACCTCCTCCTCCCCGGCCACTGCAGGGCAGCCCAGGACTGTCACACACCCCGGTCACAGCAAGGGAACAGAACAAGAAAGAGGGATTCAGGGGAAGACAGAGAGGAGGGTTGAACAGAGAGATCAAAATCTGAAGTCAGAAGGACAACAGAAGAAGGTGGCGGCCAGAGAGGCTCGTCATAGGCGCATCCTCACCCTTCTTCTTCTTCCTTCCTGGCCGGCCTCGCTTCACTTTCTTGGCACGGACAGGGCCATCAGGCCGGCCTGAGGCACTGTGGATGCTGCCGCTGTCCAGGTCTGACTCCTCGGCCTCAGGTTCAGGGCCCTCGTCACTCTGAAACATGTACTGCCCACAGCCCCACTGCCATGAGGATGGCACATTTGACTCTGCCCACTGCCACCTTCCATCCCTGTCCATAGGGCCCCGCCTCCCCCGCTCCACCCACAGCTTCAGCCCCCAGCACCCCGGTGATGAGCACAGGACGGGGTGCTCACCGAGCCTGCCTTCTTCCTCTTGCCACCCAGCAGCCCCAACTTGATTTTCAGGGGCGCCATCTTCTTTCCTCGAAGCTTCTTGCGTCCATCGGGCACTCGGGGGCTCTTGTTCCGCCTCTTGTGGCCTGGACCTGAAAGAGAGTAGGGAAGAGGGGAGAAAATCCATTGGCCATGACACACCCTGGCGGAGTAAGAGCCATAGGGGAGTCTGTACTGCGACACAGGCGTGGCTTCACTTTCCCCTCCGTGGGAAGTGTTTCTCCCAGCAACGGAGGCTGGAAAAGCCTGAGCTACGGAGCCGTGAAGCCATGCACTTTGGAAAGCAGGGGAACAGGGGTTGGGAGAAGAGGGTTCCTACCTTTGCCCTCTTTGGTTTTGGCTCTTCGGATGGGTGGGGGCTGGATTTCAGGAGCAGGGGGTGGTGGAAGGGCAGGGGGGGGTCCAGACGGTGCTATGGGGGTGGCTGAGGAGGCCGCAGCTGACACCTGCTCGGCCACAGCTGCCGCCGCTGCCGCCGCCGCGGCCGCCACAGCAGCTGCTGACCCTTTGAAGGGGTTGTTGGCGCTGAACTCTCTCCACTTGGCTCCCAGGATGGTCATCATCTTAGACATCGGGATCTTAGGGTTCTTCTTAGCGATTAGGGGCCTGAGAAGGCAGAGGTGGGAAAGTCAGACCCTTCACAGATGGGCTGGGAACCCTGCCATCTCCCCGTACAATTCAGTCTATGCTGACAGTCCTGGCTGGGGAAAAAATACGTCCTATTAAGACAAATATTAACTTACGTAATAACCTAAGTAAAAAGAAGTAAAAGGAAAACATCCTGTCAAGGAGCAGTCTCGTAATGGCTCAGTTGGATTTTTGCATTTTACTAGATTCTATGGAACCTGAACAAAGCTTCCCTTAGGAGAGGCTGAAAGAGACAAACGTCACGTTTCCCTCTCGGGGCTGTGCTAAGCTTCTCTATGGACATCCACAACCCTCAGTGATGACAAGCACACTCTCTGCAGCAGGGGAGGGAAGGCTTCACCAAGTCAGGATGAGTCAGCACCCCGTGAGTGTGGACTCCAACAGCCGAGGGCTCCGCAGCCAGCTACCCCCAAACCCGCTCAGGCTCCTGAAGGCATTATTTCTAGTTTACAGATGAGGAAACAACGCCAACAGAAAGAAGTGAGTGGCCCAAGGTGAAGCCAGGGCACGGAACTGCTGTGTTAAACCTCAGGGCGCTGTCATGAGCCTCGGCTTGAAGGGTTGTGAAAGCCTGAATGAAAAACCTTGGAAAATAGTGTCACCCAGGTCTACTCAGAGAAGTTACGGAGAGGAAAGGGAACTGTCAGAGCAGAAGACGGGATCCTTCTCAGCCTGTCTTCTCGTTCTGCAAAGTTCTCTACTGTAGTACTAGCCTCATGACCTCTGCCCCCACAACCTGAGGGAAAGACTGACTCTTCGCTGAGGTTGCCAGATCCCAGACCAGGAGCAGACTGAAATTATGTGTACAATTATCCGTGTACTTGCTGTGAATTTCTGTAGGAAGCATTTTCTTAGATTTTCCACAGATCCAGAGAGGCCCAGGCCACAGCCCAACAGGAAGTCTATGAAAGGATTCCCAGTTCCATCGTACCTCATGAACTGACTGAAGGCTTTGTAATTCGTAAGTGTGTGATAGTCCTCCTCAGAGAACACGTGTTCCACATCCTCCAGGCCCCAAGTCAGAAGCAGGGTTGCTGATGACTTCTGCTCCACCTGCTGAGTAGGGCAGTGCGAAAAGGTGAGGCTTTGGGGAGCCTCTCCCCCAGGCATCCTTCAGCACCTCACTCGGCATCCACAGAGTTCCCGCTCCCCGCTGCAGTCCAGTCCCCAGGCCTTACACACACACACACACACACACACACACACACACACACACACGTCCTTTATACCCCCCGTCCACCTTTGGGGTGACGCCTCACTTCTGTGGTGACACCTCACTTCCCGCTCACCTTCTGTCCCCCATCTCCTTCCCCCCTTTTCCTCCTCTTCGTTTTTTTCTCTTTTTTCTCTCGGTGCTTCCGTCTCCGTTTCCGACCTGGTCCAGTTCCATATTCGCTGCCTCCACTCTCTGACTTTTCCCGGTATTCATCTCGCTCAGAGCCAAATTCCTCTTCACTGTCCTAAGGAAAAAAAACAAAAATAACATTTATTCATTCTTAACATGTGCCAAGCAACTGTTCTTAGCTCGGAACATATCTTATCTCTTTACAACTATCCTATGAAACAGCAATTGATCTATATTTATTCACTTTCTTTATAGAGAAAATTGAGACACAGGGAGTTAGATAAACTTCCCAGGAAGACAGAGACTTCTAGGCTCTGAATTCAAGCAACCTGCCTCCAAGACTGGTTTTCTTTTCCCTTCTGTACTGGGAACTAAACTCAGGGCCCAAACATGTGAGGCAAGCTCTCTACCACTGAGCTACACCCTTGTCAAGACAGTGTGCACCTGGCTGCTTCTCTCCATGCTACAGCAAGTTACGGTGACAGCTGGACTCTTTACTAGGTTGCAGAAAGCAAGGCCCAGGTCCAAGAGAAGAGAAAAGAGAAGCCTGAGGCAGGAGCCAGGCCTCTCCAGGTGACCCGGACCATAGGAAATGGAGTATCTGGGAAGGGGCTCCTGAGCCTCGGGACAGCGCCAGGGAACCCTGGCACTCACAAGCTTCCTGCGTTTCCGAGGCTTTCCTGGCTTGTTTTCCTTTTGCTTCTTGGGTCCTTGCTTTCTCTTCTTCACACCCAATGCTGAAGGCAGCAGCCGAATGGCATCCTTATCTTTGGAGAGAAGAGCACAGGAAAGCCTGACTTGGAGCGTCCCAATCTCTGAGGCCCTTCAGCCGGCCCCTTCTTAACCCCTCAGTCAAACTCTCTAGGAACCCAGGCAGTTAACGCCTCTACAATTTGCCGCCTTTGAACTGATGCAAGCAGAGTGTTTCTAGTATTCTGGGATCCTCTGGTTCTGGATGGGAGGTCAAGGGTCAGAAAGGAAGAGTAGCCAAGCCACTCCCTTTTCCCCCTCCTACTAACAAGGGACCAGACTCTAGGCCACCAGCTCAGACTGTGGCAGGTCCTTTCAGTGCTCGCCAGGGCTCCTCCTGCCTTCCCCCTCTCTCTGCCAGCTGGCAGCTTGCCCAGGAACCGGGGAAGCCATGCCCAGCTGCTGGCCTGGCCTGACCCCAGCACTTGGAGCAGGGAGACACAAGCTGGCAGCTCCCTAAGCCAGATGCTGAGAAGGGAGAGCCAAAGGTGGCCACCTGGGTCCTCACACTAACGCCCTAGGGCCCTGACATGCTTTCTGCCAAGAGGGAGGCCTCTGTTTACATCCCCTCAGATAATCACGCCAACACAGCGCTGCAGCAGAAGAACTCCTCAGCTACTCATCCTACCCTCTTGCCCACGGGACCAGTATCTGCTTCCAACACATCCTAACTCAGCAAGCGGAAGTCTACCCAGTTCCCTAAACACGCCTCCTCCCACAGGGCTGGAGTCCGGCTGCCTCTAAATCTACTCTCAGAGGCTGTGCCCTCTAGCCCACCCATGGCCCTACCTTCACCTGGCATGCTGACCCATCTATATCTAGGCATGGCAGGGACACAAGCACGGACATAATCCCAGACAGCACACCTGACATGTGCAGTCTCGCATTCATTCACACACGCTCTCACAGTGCGCACACACGCCCTGTGTGTACCTGCTCCAGCACAGCTATGTCCCTGGCTCTCTCCACAGACGCCTCTGTGAGAGGGCGCAGAGCAGACCCTTCCCTCCGATCCCACCACCCCCTTCTCCCTGACCCCTGCCAGTCTGCTCAAGTTTGGGGACCAGAGCGGTTTCCCACAATTAAGCCCTGATGCCACACAGAAACGGGCCCTGGTTTACCTACCACCCCCACCAAGCACTAGACTAACCAGCCAGACCTGTCTTGTCCAAGCAGAGGCAGCTACAGCCAGAGGGGAAAGCAAGGGCTCGGCCCGCCTCTTGCTCTAGGACACAATCTTCCCTCCCAAAACAGCCAGGGGAAATTAGCCACAATTAACACCCCAGGCCGGGGTTTCCTATCTGATGCTACCTTTCCTTCTCCCTCCAGTCCCGCGTCTCTGGGAGCAAAGAAGGCCGCTCTAGGATGGGGTGCGGCCAGGCAAAGGGGCTGCGCGCCCGGAGGCAGTGTGTGAAAAACGAGCCAGGGCTGTAGTGGGACGCCAGCCGTCATGCCCAGCAGCTGGCTCCCCTTAACTCTAGGGGCTTGGGTTAACGCGAACATGGAAACGGGACAAGCGGCAAGGGCAGGCCAGCGACGCCAACTGGCTAAGGATCAGGGAAGTGGCCCGCCCGGGTCACCCTGGGTGTGTGGGTCGAGGGAGCCCGTGAACTCCACTTCCCGCTCGGCCCGGCAGGAGGTCCCCAACTTCAGGCCGACGTCGGTGGCCAGCAGAGGGGAAGATCGGCGGCGAGGAGAGGCAAGGGAGGGTAATAAAGCAGAGCCGAGCCCAACCTCTGCCTCGGCAGCCTCTCAATGCTGGCCGCGGGCCCAGACTCTCCCACTGCGCGGCTCAGATCTCGGGAAGGTGGGGAGGGCGAGGGCGGAGCCTGGCGCGAGCCTTCCCCGCCCCCCTCCGCTAATCTCGCCATCAATCTCTCACACTTATATTTATTTTTTTTCTTTCTAAAATTCCCCTCCCTCCCCCACAGCGAACCTCCATAATAGGCCCTCCGCACATGCGTACTGGACGCAGAGGGTGGGTTTGTGTTTTCAGACCTTGGCAGAGAAACTGCCAGAATCTTCCGCGCCACCCACCACCCCCTCCCCACCCCCACCCCGCCCCCCCGAGGAACCGCGTCTATAGATTATGTTATATTATTTCTCCGGGCTCGCCGGGAGGGGGAGGGGAGAACGGAGCTTTTCCTGCGGCCTCCCGCTCCCTTCCCCCACCGACGCGCGCGCTATTATTTTAACCGTTTAACAATGCGAGGGAGACCGGCTCGGGGGGGGAAGGGATAAAAATTGGTCTCGGGGAAGAACGTAAAACAAAATGGTGAGGATCAAAGCAGCGGCGCCGGAAAACAATGGCAGCCCGTCACGGCGCGGACGCGCGCTCCCGGGGAGCGGGCGGGCCGGGGGCGCCCAGGGGACGGAGGGCGAGCTGCAAAGTCCCCAAACTTTCCCTCAGAGCCGTCCGGGGGCCGCGGGCCGCTCCGACCCGGGGGCAGGCGGGGAGGCGTGAACTGACGCCCCGGGGGTCCCACACCAAGCCCCTCCTCGGCCCCGGCGCTCACCTGCCCGGCCCGGCCCCCCGCCGCGGGCGGCCTGCGACCCCGCGGGGACAACTTCCCGCTCGACTTCCCCGCTCGGGTGGACCCGGCGGGGCGTGGGGGCTCTACCCCGCGCGCGTCACACCCCCCGGCTGTCCCCACAGGGCGCCGGCCGCCCCGCTCGGCCTGACAGGGGTGCAAACGACGCGTCCAAGTTCGCCGGGGCCGACGCGGCCCCCGGGGGGCGGACGGCGCCGCGCTCCGAGGGCGGCCGAGCGGGGCGGCGGGCGCGTGCGGCCCGTCACCTGGGGCGGCCGCGCCGTCCGGACGCTGACAGGGAGCGGCGGCCACGTGAGGGCCGCCCCGGGCCGCCGGGGTCACGGGGGCGGGCGGGCGGGGGCTGCCCTTGACACAAAAGAGCCCCGGGGCGGCCGGCGCGAGGGCGGGGCGGCCGCGCACTCTCCGGTCCCCTCCCCGGAGGGACTCCGGAGTGACCCGGGGTCTCCGCGGCCGGCGGGGGCGGGGTGGGGGGGCGGAGCGCGGTCGCCACCTGCCCCCGGCCGCCACCCACGCGACCTCCCCCCGGCCGGCGGGTCCCCGCTCCGCTCCCCCGCCCCGCGCGCCTCCGGTTCGACCCCACCGGGCCGGGCCCGCGGGGAGCTCGCGCGGCCGCCCCTCCCCCACGCGCCCCTCCCCCCACGCCGCCGGCCGGTCGCCGGGGTCTCCGCGGTCCTCCCCCCCCCGCCCC
>REGO01000222.1:645624-670184 GCA_010120015.1 Rhombomys opimus | reverse complement strand
TTTTTAATGTGGAATGATCTCGTCTGTGCTCCACGTTGTTTCCTTCTGTCCTTCAACCTAATGACTAAAGGTGTCCCCCCTTTCTGTGTATGGGCGCCTCTGTGTGTGCTTTACCCCTCAGAGGCTGCTTTCTCAGGGCGCCATCATTTCTAAGTGACTTTCCACCTCTGCCTTCTGTTTACTTCTCCCTTCCTGTGTGAAGGCACCCCCTCTTCCTGGCCCGATGATGTGTGTGCATCACCCTAACACAGAGAAGGCCGTCTCCGCTTGTGTGTGGGCCACGCTGCACAGCGTGTGGCGGCGGTGTTGGGCCCTCGCCAGTGCCAGGCACCTCTGCCCGCCACGCGTCGTCATCCGCAGCTGCAGGTGTCTCCCGTGCAGCCCACGTCCCTGTCTCTACCAGAGGACCCGAGAGTCTGCCCAGCTCGCTCTCCCTGTCCATCACCCCCCACCCCACGCCCCAGCCTGTCAGCACTTGCCCCTGCCCTTTTTGCTTCCTAGTGACCTCGTGCCTCCTCGCTTCTGCCGGCCCCTCTACCTGCTTGGTTCTGTTGTGATGCCCGCTGCCTGTCTGCCCCTCCCTTGCTGGCTGGCAGCTTCCTTCTCTCCCTGGTTGTCTGTCTGCTTCTCTGGCTGTTTGCCCACCACTCTCTCTAGCCATCTGTCTCCCCGCCTGCCTGTCTCTGTCACTTTTAAAGCCCGAAGCTCTTGGTTTGTCTACCTTCCAGGACTTGCCACCGTTTCCCAGAACGGTTTGCCTCTCCTCTCGACCTTCTACCATTTCTGCTCCCACGTGTCTCTGCTAAGTTCATCATTTTCCTTTGCCTCCTGTCAGCTGTGTCGTCCTGCCCGTCTGTCTTGTCTTCTGCTCTCTCACTGCTCAGTGTTTGTGTCTTTTCACTGTACTTATCAGCTTTTCCCCTTGGCTTCCACGGGTAGTGCCGACGGCGCGGAGGGGAAGCTCCTCTCCCAGGCCTTTCTGAGGCCCCCTCTCCTTAGAGTAGCGTTTGCATCTGTGCCATGCTCCTCACCCACCTTCTCTCACGTTTGCAGCCGTTTTAATTACCCTTCTTTCTCCCTTGCTGCCTTCACAGGCAGTCTGCCTGCCACAGTCTTTTTGCTGGTTTCCTACTCTGTTTCCCTGGCTTTTTGCTGTCTGCTTAGCAGGTTCTGGCTGTCCACATCTCCGCTTACTTTTCTTTCTTCTTGTTTGTTCTAAGTATTCTTTTCCTCAGTCAACTTTCAAATAGACATAAACATGCTATGAAACTCTGAAAGTATGAAACCTAGGTCTAGAGAGACCGCCCAGTAATTAAGAGCATTGGGTGCTCTCTCAGAGGACCCAGGCTTGGTTCCTAGTGCTGAAATGGTCGCTGACAACTGTCGGTAACTCCAGGTCCAGGGACTACAACGCCCTCTTCTGGTGTCTTTGGGTACTGCATGAATGATGTACAGACAGGTACTCATATAAAACAGAGCAGGGGCTGGAGGGATGGCTCAGCAGTCAAGAGCATTTGTTGCTCTTGCAAACGACTGGGATTTGGTCACCAGCACCCACATGGTAGCTCACACCCACCCTTCTGTAACTCCAGTCCCAAGCTGACCACCAAGAGCCCATCTGCACATACATACATGTGGCAGAAACGTGCACACACATAAGATAAATATGTGCTTTTTTTTTCTTTTTTGTTTTTTGTTGTTTTTTTTTTTTTTTTGAAACAGGGTTTCTCTGTGTAGCTTGGCTGTCCTGGAACTCACTCTGTAGACCAGGCTGGCCTCCAACTCAGAGATCCACCTGCCTCTGCCTCCTAAGAGCTGGGATTAAAGGCGTGCGCTACCATGCATGCCCGGCTAAATAAATGCCTTTTAAAAATAAGACTTTTAGTGAATTAAAAAAAAAAAGGCTTCCATGTATCTCCTTACTTCCTCTCTATCCTAGTCCCTGATGATTGGCTGCACCCTGCCCTTCTATCCGCCTGGCCTGGATCCCTCCACCATCCCACCTGTCTGTTGGAGTCTCCCTCGCTGCCTGCAGTGATGCAGGTCCAGCGCTTGGTAAATCGTGAGGCACTGTTTGTGTAACACATTGCTTTGTCTTCTTACCTGTTTCTTCTGTTAGCGTCTGCTTCATTCTCTCTTCCCTTTCTCTCTGTGCCTGTCTTGGAGACGCTGCCTCCCTCCCGCGGCTGTGTTTCTCTCTCCTTGCTCCTCCCCGTGGCCATGGCCGTGTTTCTCTCTCCTTGCCAGCCAAGTCATGCTGCCCTCAGGCCACTCAGTTCTCGTCTCCCTCTGTGCATACAGGCTCCTCTGTATTTCCTTCGCCTACTTCTTCCCTCTGTCCTTGGGCCTTTCATCTGTATGTCTCACTGTCTCTAGATGCCAGTCCCGTTACTCATTTCAATGTGTGCATCTGCTCTTCCTATATTCCCTAAGAAAGCTTGAAATCCCTTGTAACTAATTAGCGATTACTTCTTGCTTTTATTTAGAAGAGTGTTCAGGTAAGAACAAGGAATATACAGACATTCAGTTATCAAATACAAACTAGAATTAATGGACCTCCCCAGTGTAAAATAAAGAACAAGGAAATGCATTGAGGAGATTCCTAAGCCAAAATAAGATCATTTAAAGCAAACTCAAGAACTGTATCTAAAACAATAGTTAAAAACCCTTCTGATTATAAAAAGTTATAAACTATTTTGCTAGAAAAAAGGCAGGCACTCTGAAGGACAGAGAAGATCCAGCCCTATGCAAACCAGCCCAGCTTCATCATAAATCTCCATGTGCTGGGCTAGGGAGATAGCCAGGTAGGAAGCTGCTTTCCACACAGGCAGAGTGTGAGTTCAGTCTCCGGTGCTCGAGGTGCTTGTGAGAGACCCGCCTGCCTCAAAACACAGGCAGACAGGAAACCTCGGCCTCTGGCCTCCATGTGGACTAACACACATAATAGAGTCACTTTTTTTAAAATTTAAGCCAGTAAATAATAATATTAAAATGAACCTTTATCCATCATTCTGCTTATTAAATAAAATATTACTGACCTTTGCTGATCTTTAGACCACACGTAGGGGCTGGAGAGTAGCATGGTGGGTCACTTACTGCTCTCGCAGAGGACCTGGGCTCAGCGTGGAGCACTCACACACCAGCTCGCAGCTGCTGCTGCAGCTCCAGGATCTCCGGCGTCTGCTTCTTGCCTCTGCGCTCCTTGCACGGAAGTGGTGCCCACACATTCATGCAAACATACATTCATACAAACATACAAGTAAAAAAATTAAATCGAAAAACCTACTGTGGTTCTTACTCTTTTACACATCTATCCTTTACCTCCACCAAAATTTTGTGCTTAAAATTTTCTTGTTTTGTAGCCAGAGAGATGGCTCAATGGTCAAGAGCACTGTCTGTTCTTCCAGAGGACCTGAGTTCAATTCCCAGCACCCACATGGTGGCTCACAACAATCTGTAATGCCAGTTTCCAGGAACCTAGCACCCTCTTTGGCTTCTGTGGACACCAGGCACACATATGGCACACAGACATACATTCAGACAAAACAAATAACTTTTAAAACTAAAAAGCAATTTTTTCTTTTTCTTCCCATCTGTAACTTTCTGAAAACATTTAGTGTGCGTGTGCCTGTGTGTGTGTGCGTGTATGTGCTTCTGTGTGTGTGCGTATACGCGTGTGCACACATCCACCCGTGCCCATGTCATCCACCCATGCCGCCCTCGGGCCCCGGCGCGTATATGGAAGCAAGAAGACAACTTGCAGGAGTCGACTCTTTCCTCCCACCATGAGCCGTCCTAGGATTGAACTTAGCTCATCAGGCTTGGCCGCAACCCCGCTACCTACTTAGCCATCTAAACAGCCCACAGTATCTTCAGAATTCTTAAAAAGGAAATCTGTAGAAAACTCCGGAAGAATCCAGTGTTCGTGTAGCACTCATCTAGACTCCCCTGGCGGCTGATACTCTGCACATGGGGTGCTGGCTAGTTTCATGCCAGCTTGGCACGGGCTGCTGTCACTGGGAAAGAGCAAACCTCAGCTGGGAAAACCCCCACACCACAGTGAATCAACATGTGGCTGAGCTCACTGGGGCAGTGCCACCCCTGGGCTGCTGGTCCTAGGTGTTAGAAGAAAGCAGAGCCTGGCAGTGGTGGTGCACACCTTTAGTCCCAGCACTCAGGAGGCAGAGGCAGGAGGATCTCTGAGTTCCAGGTTGGCCTGATCTGTAGAGTGAGTTCCAGGACAGTCAGGACTACACAGAGAAACCCTGTCTGGGAAAACCAAAACTAACTAAATAAATAAATAAAAGAAAAAAGAAAGCAGGCTATAAGTAAGGAGCGAGCCAGTAAGAGCCATGCTGTGGACATCAGCTCCTGCCTCCAGTTCCTACCCTCGCTTCCCTTGGTGATGGTCTGTGATAGGAGCTGTGAGCTGAAACAAGCCCCTTCCTGCTCAGGTTTCCATAGTTTTTCTATCGTGGCAGGAGACGATGGGCGGATCACTGTGATGCAGTCTTAAGTGAACAAATAGAGAATTCTGCCTGTATTAGGACTTCAGCCTTGTAGCAGTAAACTAGTACAAGGAGATAATTTAAATGTTAGTAATGATTTTCATGGAAACAGGCATTTTTGTTTTCTATTTGTTTATACTTCTCTCCCTAGAATTTTCTCTGAAGTACCTACTCTATGATGAAAAATAAAGCTAAGGTGAGAGACTGCCTGGTCATGAGGTGTGGTAGCCTGGAATGGGCAGTAAGCCTGGAGTGGGCCGCCGCTCCGCCAGAGTGCTGCCCTCAACACCAGGACGGACACGACGTGTCCAAGGGAAGTTCCTGTACGTGTGCAGAGTCGGGAGTGAGCCCGGCCCTCTATGCTAGCCAGCGACTCTGCAGAGTCAGGAGTGAGCCCGGGCCTTCTGTGCTAGCCAGCGACTACACAGCTACAACACACCCTAGGGGAAGATAATTTTAGATGAGGGTCATTTCCATTCCCCAGCTTGCACTGAAGTCCTGTGCTCCTTCAAGGCTCCTGCTGTCTTAGATTCCCAATGTCCCCACTTGGAGGTTAGTTCTTGTCAGCCAGCAAGAGGGCTTCGTGGGGACCTGCAGCCGCCTCTAAAGGCTCCCACAGTGGGCTCCTCACTGCTGCTGCAGCTCCAGGGGCTTTGTCACCCTCCGAACGCATTCTTCCGTGGCCAACGACATGCTCATATGCACACTTCCACACAATATAGACATAAATAATAAAAAATTAAAATGTAAAATTATTTAAAGACAATTGGGAAAGTATACCATACCTGACAAACCAGTATTTTTTTTTTTTTAAGATTTTTTGTTTTCTGTGTATGAACATTTTCTTTGTGTGTATGGAATTATGTCTGGTGCCCATGGAGGCCAGAACAAGGTACTGGATCCCCTGGAACTGGAGTTCCAATTTTAAGCTGCAGTGTGGGTGCTGAAAACTGAACCCAGGCCCTCTTCAAAGTCAGCAAATACCTGAGTTATAGTCTTTAATAGAGCTTAGAGATAGCAGAAACTAGTTATTTTAAATAGAAAGAGATTTATATTTTATTACTTGAGAAATAGAGACAGGTCAGCCTAGTCTACATTGTGTGAATCTCACTTAAAAAAAAGGGGGCGGGGGAGGGCTGGGCAGTGGTGGCCCAAGCTTTAATCCCAGCACTCGGGAGGCAGAGGCAGGCAGATCTCCGAATTGAAGGCCACTCTGATCTACAAAGTGAGTTCCAGGACAACCAAGGCCACACAGAGAAACCCTGACTGGGATATCAGACAACAAAAAAGAAAGAGAAGACTGCCCAGGAAATGAAATTACAAAGGTTGTGGAAAGGGCCAGAGAAGCATGATGCAGCGACTTCAGAGAAGGCAGCTCACGGCAGAACCGGCAGTGCTCGCGCTCTGTGGACAGGGTCACAGCTTGTTGGGTCAACAGCTGGTTCCACAGTCCCTCCTGCAGCATCAGGAGGGAGTCGGGTGAGCGGAGCAAGCGTTCAGGCAAGCTTCCTGCCTCAGCCTCCCAAGCAGCCACGCCTGGCTGCTGTTCCTTCCCTTTCCTTTTTGCCTGCCTGCCTTCTCTGATAGGGTCTCACTATGTAAGCCCTGATAGGCAGGCCTTGAACTCACAGAGCTCCATCTGTCTCTGCCTCCACGCCCCGCTGTTTTCCTAACTAAAGACCTCAGCCAGCATCAGGATGGCTCAGCAGGTAAAGACGCTGTCAGGCTCATGATGCATGAGGTGGGAGAAAACCAGTACCCTACAAATACTTGCTGTGGCATGCTCCCCTGCCACACAAATAAATAGAAACATGATTTTAAAAATTAAAGATCTCAGAGAAAGTCATAACAAAAAGATTTCTAGAAAAATACAAGAATAAGTTCTGTAGATGATACAAAATAGCGTTCATTCATACTGAGTTGTACTTTCTGTCCTGGCACTTTCCTAGGTAAAGTGACCCTCACAATCGCCATTTTACAGATAAGGAAACTGAGGTGAAAGGAAGCTTGGCCAAGGTCAGAGGGATGTAGAGGGATATGGCAGGCATTGGTGTTTAGCTGGCCAGATTCATGGACCTGAAGACAAGAAGTTGGGTGATAGCTGACTCTAGAACAGGAATACCACTATTAAAATCTCAGGATGGAAGTTAAGGGAGCTTCAGGATGGATAATGAACGCGTTTGTTTTCAGATGTGCTTAGCATGCTATGACAGCTTTCTCCTCCGCTTGTTTGCGAGCTGTGGGACGCTTGCTGTCCTTAGAGGCCCAGCAAGGAACCCCTCGCTTGCTATGTGAAAGCTTTGCCTAGTCTCCCAACACTCAGTGCTGTCTTCCAGCCGAGCCCCTCCCTTTGCTTTCCACGAAGGAGCTGCTGTCCTAAGAGGAAGATAGAAGCACAAAGCTGCCACCACCTCCTCTTCCAGATCTTAAGATCTGCATTGCCTGACCGAAGAGCCCTATACAAAATCGAGTTGTACTTCTATGTACAAGTAATTTCTTAATTTATTTTACAGATTAAGCATCTCCGAATGATAAAGTGTTTCATTGTTTAAGGCCTGAATATCAACATGGTTTCATGTTTTTGTTTTTGTTTTTTTTTGGGGGGGGGGAGGCTCACAGCAAAAAATGTAGGCACACTAAAAATGTTGAATTAAATTACTTTCTGGATGGTGGTGATGGTGGCGGCACACGCCTTTACTCCCAGCGTTCAGGAGGCAGAGGCAGGCGGATCTCTGAGTTCGAGGCCAGCCTGGTCTACAGCGTGAGTTCCAGGACAGCCAAGGCTACACAGAGAGACCCAGTCTCGAAAAACCAAAAAGCAAAGAAAAAAGTATATGAAGCATAAGTGTCTTTGGGGTTTGGATGACCCCATATCCACGATCTTTCATAACGTATATGCAGATATTCCACAGTCCAAAAACCATCCCTAATCTCACAGCTTGTTCACCGCTTACCCTGGAGTTCCCTGTTGCCTGGCCATCTAGAAATGCCCGGCTTCTGTTGTTAGGCCTCTCAGCCCCAGCTGGCCAGCTATCCTGTTCTGTAGGCTCTAGATCTGCCCCATGTGTCAACAGCGGCCCCTTCCTCCTGCCTCTGCGGTTGGTCTTGGCCTTTCACTCTCTAGCTCACAGTATGCGGGAAGCAAGTTAATGTCAGATTGAAGCAGACACAGTTCATATTCTTACAACAACTAGTTTGTAAAATTCTATATTTAAAAACTGTGTGGCCTCCGAAGTCCACCCAAGAGCCGATAATCAAGGTACCCTGTGTTCACTGGAGAGAGTTTCAGAGTCAGAAAGGTGGACAGCCCCTGCCCCTCACTGAGGGAGCAGCCAGCTCCTTCCTCCGATGCCAGTGCTGTGTCCGGAAGCCAGCCTTCTCACCGAGTAGTGAGGATTGGCTGAGCCCACTTCAAGCGCCGCTTTGAGCAGAGTGCACTCAGTGATTTACAGTTAGGCTGCTTCCCTTTTAGGGGATTTCAAGGTGAAGGCCTCCTGACCTTGGATATAAAAAGTATCCTAAACTTAAGGCAAGAGATGAACTTCAGTTGCTTTTCCCCAGGAACTCGTCCATTTCCTTGTTCTGCTTCACTTTTTTGAAGTTGAAGAAGCTTAACTCAGACAGGACACGAAACCACCACATTTAACCTGACTTTAGTAATTCTCAGAGGGACACAAGCACTGTTTGGTTGGAAATAGAAAGTTAGTTACAGCTACGGCCTCCTAATTTTCTAATCATGACAGATGTTCCTGGATGCTAAATATAGCCAAATCTCAGGAATTTCCAAGGGACACATTTGTTACAAAATAATGAGAAAAGCCACAAGGAAAATGAAGGAGTCAACTGTTTCTTTCAAGGGCCTTCATAATGACAGGCATTTCTCTGTAACATCTTTGATCCCAGGTGAATGTCAGGAACTCTGTCCAGGCCATGCTCAGGTCATGCCTGCAGCCCTTGCTGTCACTCACTGTTGTCCTATTCCTCCCTTGTGGTGGAAGAACTGGCATCTAAGGAAAGTGTTCTGAGCTAGTTACTAATCAGGAACATTCTTCCCTTCTAAGAAAGAGCTGGGTGTTCTCTGGCGTCCAGGGCTTTCCCAGTGCAGCAGCCTCCTGTAACAGCCCTCCCAACATGCTGTGTGCTGTCCACAGGTACTAAGTTAGCCTTCGATCCCTGTGCCCAGCATTTCCCAGGTTCCCACTCCTGCCTCAGGGGAGCTCTTAGCGCACATGGCACCATCCTCCTAGCTCCTCATCTCCAGCCCTTCTTCTGGAGTCTCCTTTCTTCCCCCTTCCCTTGGTGCTGTTCCTGTCAGGCTCTCTGCTCAGATCTCTTTACTCACCGGGTGACCTCATGCTTAGCTTTGGAGACAGTTACTGCCGGCCAGAATTCCTGACACAGGGACCCAGAGCACCAGTCCCAAATATTTTCAGGTCACAAAGTTACTGAAGATAGCTGACTAACCTCTCTCAGCTTCCTCTTCTCCCGGTTCTCTTGGTTCATCCTCGCAGCCACTCAGGCCAGATAGATCCTTGGGAGTCCTTGGCTCCTCCCTGTATCTGACATCTGCCAAGGAAATGACTCTAACTTTGGTCCTCCTCCTCTGGTGTCCACTGACCTGGGCTAGCTGCCCTCATTTCTCCCCCAGAGAGCTGCAGTAGGTTCCAACTCCCAGGGCCCACGCTTTCCCTGCTCTGTTCTCTCATGACAGCGCAGACAGCTTTTAAAAAATGCTTATCTGCGTGTGTGTGGTGGCACACAGCTGGTCTCTGAGCTCAAGGCCAGCCTGGTCTACACACAGAATTCCAGCCTGGTCCACACAGAGTTCCAGCCAGAGCTACACAGTGAGACACACACACACCCCCCCCCCGCCATAAGTGTGGGGCCTGTTGATGGCTTAACGGGTAAAGGCGCACACTTGACAAGCTGACAGCTGAGTTTGATCCCTGGGGCCCACCAGGTGGAAGAAGCAAGCCTACAGTGGATGGAAAGAACAGACTCCTATAAACCGTCATTTGATCTGTGCGTGTTCACACTCAAACACACAGAGTTTTAGAAAATGTAAAAAATAATTTTAATGCAAATGTGAGAATGTCCTTCCCCCTCTACAGCTCTTAACTCTGAATTGTGTTCTTTAAAGGACTGGATTTTACTGTGGCTGCCTTTTCTACCAGTTCTTTATAGAAGCAAGCTGGACCCCTGCCTGGTGGACAAAGCCTCCCCTGGCCTGGCCTGCCTTCTGCTCTGCCGCCCTCTAAAGTCCGCACCTCCTCTACCTGCCCCAGCAGGCCTCAGCTTGAGATGATATTTCTGCAGAAAGCCTTCCCTGGTGCCCACAGAAGAGGGTCCGTATTGTTGCCGCATGTCTGCTTAGCTCTGTGGGTCGCTGATGACATCCACTCATTCTCCTGGACTCTGGGCACGGGGCTATGTGCTGTGCTGAGTGTTCAGTGGCCAGTGAGACAGGCTCTGTTCTCCAAGGATCTAAGGAAAAAAGATGGACAGGAGCCTGTGCTGGGGGCGGGGCTAGTGCTGTAGTTCAGTGGTGGGGTGCTTACTGGCATTGGCAAAGCCCTGAGTTCAAATCCCAAGCAGTGCATAAAAAGCTGGTATTGTGGCACACACTTGTAACCCAACCCCAGGGAGGTAGAGACCCGAGGAGCAGTTCAAGGTCAGGACCTTTAAAGGCTGACTCAAGACAGGAGCAAGCATGGTGAAGTAGCTCAGTCTGGGATTCTTGGGCGAGCCCCTGGTCTCCACACATTGTAACCCACATCCCACATGTGCACCAATAGTAATAGAGTCTCCTTTACAAAGTTAAATTTAGACCAAGCAGGTGGCACACACTCTTAATCCCAGCACTCAAGAAGCGGAGAGGGAGGCAGAGAGATTTCCTCCTGCAGTTTAAGGCCAGCCAGCCTGGTTAACAGAGCGAGCTCTAGGACAGCCAGGGCTACACAGAGAAACCCTGTCTCAAAAACAAAAACAAAAAAAAGGAAAAAAATTTAACTTTAAAGATCACCCCCAGTTGTAAGCAAGTTTGAGGCCAAACTGGGGTACACTGAGACCTCAGAGGCTAAGGAAACGGCTTAACTGGCAACGTGGTTGCTATGCAAGCATGAGACCTGAATTTGGATCCCCAGTGCCCACAGGAAAAGTCAGGCACGCGTGGTGCACGCCTGTAATCCCACCACGGGGAGGTGGGAACCTGGAGCTCACTGGCGTAGCCAAATCATGAGCAACAGGTTCAGGGAGAGACAATATCCCAAAAAAGAAGGCAGAGGAGCTGGAGATGGCTCAGTGGTTAAGAGCCCCGATTACCCTTCCTGAGAGTCCCAGCACCCACAGGACAGCTCACAGCCATCAGTGACTCCAGTTCCAGGGGGATCTGACATCTTCTGGCCAGAGGGACTGAACTCTTGTGGCTGTGAGCTGCCGTGTGGGTGCGGGGAATTGAACCTGGTCCTCTGGAAAAGCAGCCAGGGTTCTTAACTGCAGAGCCATCTCTCCAGGGCCATGCTAAGAGTTTTATCCTTAACCCTAAAAGAACTAGGAAGCCTTTGGAAACTTCAGAGTGTTTAAAAATCCTCCATGACTACTGTGTAAAAGAGAAGCAGGATGGCAAGTTTACCTTTGCTTTGTTCTGTTTCAAGACAGAGTTCTCTGTGTAGCCCTGGCTGTCCTGGAACTCAGGAGATCAGCCTGCATCTGCCTCCGGAGCGCTGGACTGAAGGTGTGCGCCACTGCCCCACCCTGTCTCTTCCAAAACCAGCCATAGTAATTTCAGTGGTTTGAAGGCACATGGCCCCCATAGGCCCTTAGGGAGTGGCACTGTTAGGAGGTGAGGCCTTGCTGGAGGAAGGGCGTCACTGGGGGAGGGTTGAGGTTTCGGAAGCCAGGCCCTGTGTCACTGTCCTCCTGCTGCCTTTACATCAAGGCGCAGAACTCTCGGCTCCTTCTCCAGCACCATGACTGCCCGCACGCCGCCATGCTTCCTGCTCTGACGATAATGGACTAAACCTCTGAACTGTAAGCCAGCCCCAGCTAAATGTTTTCCTTTAGAAGAGCTGACGTGGCCGTGGTGTCTCTTCACAGCAACAGAAACCCTGACTGAGGCAGCAGTGCCTCACATCCCACGTGTCCTGCTCACTAATCGTTTTTTGAGACGGGCTCATTAGCCCAGGCTGACTTTGAGCTCACTAGCTGTGGTTGCTTCTGCCTCCGCTTCCCGAGAGTTCCGGTAACAGGTGCCCCCTGCCCAGGCCACATGGTCTGTCTTGCAGACACTCTTCCCTCCCCTTGGATTTGAAGAATGGTCTCCACCTGGCTCTCGGAAGGCTCGCTCACTCTTGGAACCCAGCTGTGATGCAGTGTAGAGGCCCATATGAAGACGAAAGGGGTCCTCTGGGGTTGGGGTGTAGCTCAGTGGAAGAGCATTTGTCTAGAATGTTGGAGGTGCCCGGTGCAATCCCATAGCACTGAATAAAAAACTAAGAAAATAGATCCTCCCGATTTCAGAAATGGCCCCCAGCTCATGCATTTGGATGTAGAAATGAGCTCTGCCACTTAATTGAATTGCACAAAGCAATTGATGTGGCTGCTGAGGTCTTGCTCTAGGGCGGGGTTGCTAGCAGGAGGGAAGCAGCAGTGCCCTGTGTCTGCTGTGCAGTGGATACTGTGACTGGGGCTTTGGCCGGCGGACTGTAACTGCTTTAGTTTGAGTTTTTGTTATTGATGTTTTTCTTGTTCTTTGTTTTTGAGGCAGGATTTCACAGCAGCTCTGGCTGCCTGGAAATCTGTGTATAGGAGGCTGGCCTTGACTCACACCGTCTCTCCTGGTTGTTGGGATTAAATTCCTGAGCCACCTAGCCCAGCCATCAACTAGGTTTTATTGATAGGAAATGAATTCCCTATGGCACACAGGTGCAGAGGATCTGAGACAGTACTTTATGATACCCCAAACAGAAGAACAGACACTGGACAGGAACCAGTAAAATCTCAGACTTACCAGCAGTGTGAAATGCCCTATGCACCCTTCCTTAAGGGAAAGTGAATTTGCACGCTGTCTGGTTCCAGGTGTTTGGGGTTATAACGATGAATGGGAAAATATTCCCACTTGGCTGAGGCTTACACTCTTAGTGGGTAAATAAGTGGAAATTACACTGTAGGTGTGCGTCTGCGTGGAGGAGTGCATGTGTGGAGGCGGAGGGCAGCCTGCAGGCCCAGCCTCTCCCTCCTACTTTTATCAGGGCTAGCAAAAGCTTCTACCTCCCTTCCAGCCCAACACTGGGTAGGTGGGAAGGTTAGTGGGAGCAGGGGGCGGAGTTCTCTCTGCCACTTCCTGCTGGGTAGGGTCATAGCATTGATTCTTTTGGGGGCAAACCAGTATCAGTCATCCAGAAGTCCAGGTATCAGCAAATCAGCAAACAGCAACAGCAGGACGAACGGGCAGCAGGCAGTCCCCCTCCGAGCAGCTGTGCCATCCTCCTCTGGGCAGTCACATTTCCACCCAGTCCTCAGAAGGCAACCAATTCCACCTGCAGTGACCACGCTCTGCAGGAGACGCTGAACAGGCATGGACAACCCAACCCCTGCAACGTGGAATTTTAACCCAAACACGTTTCCACATCATAACACAAAGGTCCCCTGAAGATGCTGGAAAGTTTTGCCTTCCTGATGTGGGCACTGTCTTTCCTCCGTCGCCCTTTGCCTGAAACACAGGCTAGAACCAGAACAGCCAGAAAGCTGCTGGACACGAGGATTAGAAGGTGGGGGGAGGACACTCTTGTGAGTGGATGCCTGAGTGGAGTCCCGGCTGCAATAAGACGTCTGTTGTGTGGATAAAATGAAGTCTTCACGGTTCGCATCAACAGCCAGCTGTCACCTGCAGCCAAGTACCGCGGTTTCTTAGGGATTGACATTTACCCTGTTAGGCTGACAGATCTAAGACCATTCTTCCTGACTGCTCAGGCCAAGGGTTTTTCTAGTGCTCCCATCACTTACAGGATTAGGGAGGGAGGGAAACTTGACTCCTGGATCCCACGGACCTAAAAGTGGGGTTTCATGCTCATGGTTTTCAGTTCATGTGTATGAGCTCTTGGCCGGCATGTATGTATGTGTACCACCTGTCTGCCCAGTACCCTCAGAGGCCAGAGGAGAGCATCCAGTCCCCTGGAATTGGAGCTATGGATGGTTGGGAGCTGCCATGTAGGTGCTGGCCATTAAGCCCTGGTCTTGTGCAGGAGCAACAAGTACTCTGAACTTCTGAGCCATCTCCCCATCTTCAGAATGTTAATTCTTTCTGTTTTTGAGACAGGGTTTCTTTGTTTAGTCTTCACTGTCCTGGACTTGCTTTGTAGACAAGGCTCGACCTCCAAACTCAAAGATCCACATGCCTCTGCCTCCTGAGTGCTGGGATTAAAGGCGTGTGCCACTGTACCAGGCTCATTTAACTATCTGTTAAAATTCTACGTCAGGCACTATATGGTTATTGGGCACACAGGATGGTTTAGGTGGACAGCTGAGTTCCCGCTAGGCAATAGCCCTTGGACACACTTGATGGTGGTGCTCTGGGCAAGGGAGAGACATGCTTCTAAGTGGCTACCTTCTGGGTCCTCCTCTGTCCCACCCTACAGCCACCCCTCACTCACGCATCAGCTTTGTTTTATAGTGTTTCCCATGTGTCTAAAATACCCAATACTTCGCATATCTGTTTGTGTCTTGATCTCCAAGACGAGGCACACTGGGTCATTCAGGTCTCAAGCAGTGCTTCCTTGCATGACTGTGCGCTCTGGCTGACCTATCATAACCTGGCTGTGTGCTCTCCACAAATTCAGCTCTGGATCTGGGTGCATCAGCCTCACCCAGAATCCATGACTGGGGTGATAGAATCTCCAGCCTAAGTGAGCTAGACACTTGCCTCAGTTGCAAGGCCCACCCGGTCAAAAACTTCCAGGACATCTGTCCAAAGATGAAATCTTTAGAAGTTTTTGCCACAGGAACACAGAAAATATGATATGGGTTGACACAGACCATTGAGACGGTGCCAGGCATCCTGTTACTGACTTTTGAGGCATTTAAAGAAGTTGTGTTATTTTGTATGAGTGAAGCTACTATTGTAGGTAAGAGTTTGGGCTATTTGGGGAATCTCATAGAAATTATATTTCTTCAAAATAACACACACACAGGCGTGTTTAGAAAGTTTCAAGTTGTCCAGGTTACTTACCTTGAGGTAGAACCTTATTTATTATGTATACAGTGTTCTGCCTGCATGTACACCTGCACGCCAGAAGAGGGCACCATATTCATTATAGATGGCTGTGAGCCACCATATGGTTGTTGGAAATTGAACTCAGGACCTCTGGAAGAGCAGCCACTGCTCTTAACCTCTGAGCCATCTCTCCAGCCTACAAAAAGTGACTTCTTTTTAAAAAAAATTTATTTAGGGCTGGAGAGATGGCTCAGTGGTTAAGAGCACTGTCTGCTCTCCCAAAGGTCATGAGTTCAATTCCCAGCAACCACATGGTGGCTCACAACCATCTATAATGTGAACTGATTCCCTCTTCTGGCAAGTGTAAATATAGATAGAGCACTCATATACATAAAGTAAATAAATCTTAAAAATTATTTAATTTTATTTTATGTACATTAGTGTGAAGGTGTCAGATCCCTTGGAATTGGGGGTACAGACAGCTGTGAGCTGCCATGTGGGTGCTGGGAATTGAACCTGGTTCCTTTGGAAGAACAGACAGTGCTCTTAACCACTGAGCTCTCTCTGCAGCCCTGAAGTGACTTCTTAAAGCACAATGATTTCCCTGTGTATTTGTGGGGGAAAAAAAATCAGGCATAACCTTGATGCTAATAGAATGGTGGCCATGCAGTTTTTCTTCCCACTACCATCCCTTTCAATCCTAACTTCTAACTTGGTTTCATGGCTCCTCTTGCTTGGCTCGGCATTAGAGCCACCTGGTGGTCATGGGGGAAATTACAGGAAGATTGCCCCCAACTACTCTGCAGAGAATGCAGTCATTTTGAGTCTTGGCTCTGTGCAAGGAAAGAATAAAACACCCTGTGGGAAGAGACCCCAGCACAAGGCCAGCATCCTACCATCGTACAGCCACCTTGCCCTCAGGACACAACATCATACCCACTGGTTCTTACAGAGAAATTCTTTGATATCCGAGTTCAGTCAGTCACATTTATTGAGCAGCAGCTATGTGCTCAGCAACGAGGGCTACAGCTGTGAATGAGACCTCCGCCCTCAGGGGCTCACACTGGAGAGACCTCAGCCCTCAGGGGCTCACACTGGAGAGACCTCGGCCCTCAGGGGCTCACACTGGAGAGACCTCAGCCCTCAGGGACTCACACTCTATAGAGACCTCAGCCCTCAGGGGCTCACACTGGAGAGACCTCGGCCCTCAGGGGCTCACACTGGAGAGACCTCCGCCCTCAGGGGCTCACACTGGAGAGACCTCGGCCCTCAGGGGCTCACACTGGAGAGACCTCGGCCCTCAGGGGCTCACACTGGAGAGACCTCGGCCCTCAGGGGCTCACACTCTAGTGGCCAGCCACCCGCATCCATTCTACAGAGCTGTACAGTGACGATGAGCACGCAGGACAGTGCGTGCAGGTTCTGTGTTAACTGAGGCAAGAGACTGAACGAGGTGCAGTAAAGGACGAGCACTGGCAGGGGATGGCAGCTGCAAGGCTTCTTAAATTCAGGGCTTTACTGCAAAAGCATGAAAAACCTTCTGAAGATCTGAGGCAGAAAGTAAGATGTTCAGGTTCGTGAAGGCAGAAGTAGAAATCAGAAGTTCTAAGTTTCCTAGCTATTTGAGACAAAGGAAGATGCTACTTTTTACAAACAAAAGAACAGATTTTAAAAGACTTTTTAAAGGGCTGGAGAGATGGCCCAGCAGTTAAGAGCACTGTCTGCTCTTCCAAAGGTCCTGAGTTCAATTTCCGACAGCCAGCCACATGGTGGCTCACAGCCATCTACACTGGGACCTGGTGCCCTCTTCTGGCATGGAGGTGTCCGTGCAGACAGAGCACTCAAGTAAAATAAATGTTAAAACAAAACAAAAAAAAAAAGCAAAAGATATATTTAAAAAAAGATTTCTAGAGACAGGATTGCTGAGTGCTTGGGCGTGCAGGGAAAGGGATGTGTCCCTAACAAGAAGCTCTGAAGTGGGCAGGTGGATCTCTTGGGTTCCTGGCCAGCCAGGGCTACACAGTGAGGCCCCTCTCCTGGAGGAACGAGGACGATTTGGGATGCTCTGAAAGACAAGCTCGGGCAGATGAGCACATCCCAGCAGTGATGCGCTGAGGAAGCTAGCTATGGGAGGAACAACACGGCTCCCAAAGAGTTTGGGGCTTAGAACAAGTAAGGTTATTGCAGAGGTGACTGAACATGGAATGATCCAAGCAACTCTGGCATTCTTGGGTCGTGTGGGACTCCGTTGAGTCCTCAGTATTCGTGTACTCAGACCACTGAGTCGACAGCTTTGGACCCACCTCTGTCCACACTGCCTAGTCACCTCTCAGAGAGCCGTGCAGCCACCCAGTGTCTCCTGCAGAGCATGCTCCCTAGGAGCCTGAGGCTGCGGCTGGGAATTCGCCTTCATTCATTTTAGCTGCTGCAGAGAAGCTTGCCAGTCACGTTCTCTGTGTAACCGCTCTGGCTGTCCTGGAACTTGCTTTGTAGACCAGGTTAGCTTTAAACTCAAGGCTAACTCCTGCCTCTGCCTACCAGGTGCAGGGATTAAAGTCATCATGCCTGGCTCAGTTTATCAGTTCTTCTGAATTCTCCTCCCCTTCAGCAGGGATAGTGAAGGGAACCGAATCTAGCCAGTCACCAGGAGAGTTGTCTGACTCCCTTCGCTCCCTCCCTCTGACCCCAACAACTCTTTTAGAGACAACATCTTAGAAATGCAACCCTGTCTTCCTGGCCTCCTGGAAAAAAGGAAGTGCCCCCTTTGGGTTCCTCCCTACAACGTCTTGATCTACAGGTCCTCTCTCCACTCTGGCTTTTCTTGGATTCAGTAAATATCTATCTTGTTGCCTCCAACAGTCAGGAATCTTGCTATGATGTCAACAAGAAAGCGGCCTCAGTAGCCAGTGCTTGGCTGAAATTCAGCCTTCCCTGCCTCTGTCTCTAGAGTTCTCAGCTAAATAACTCCTTTCAAACACAGTACATGTTGACTGCATGACAGGCTTCCATTTCCCATCATGCAACAAGCCTGGGACAAGCTCACATTCCAAATACGTGGTTTGAGAGTAGCCATCAGAAATGCTAGCATTAGGCAAAGATAGAAAAGAGCCTGACTTTCAAAGTTAGGAAGGCTGGGGTTTGCATCGTGGCTCGAAGGAGCTAACAGATGTGCTTTTGTGCTACTGAGCCCTTCTAAATTCCCATTGGAATTGGCTGTAAGATGGCATGAGTGGCATTCACCTGAGAGGGCAGCTGTGTAAAGAGCAGGAAGCTCCCAGCATGATGTCTATCCTCAACTCACGGGGAACCAGTCACTGTCTCCAGAGCTAGCTTCTAAACACCTTCAGAAAGTAGAGCAGCCAGCCACCGGCTGTGATCCCTGATAGGAATTTCCAGATCCTGTCTTTGTAGGTCCCATCATCCGTCTCATCTCTCATCTCTGCCAAAAGTTCTTCCACCCTTTATATCTGTAGAACCTTCACTATCAACGAGCCTGCCTAATCTACGTGCTAACATTCTTAACTGAAAGGCTCTAGGTGTCTTCCTGCCATTTCCAGGGGTTCTCTCCAGGACTCCTCTACTATTCTTTGAGCAAATCATAAAGGAGCCAGGGGTAAGGCCCTTCCATTTGAGAAAGCCACAAGAACCACAGGCCAGTTCCCAGAGGGGAACAGAGGTGTGGTCCAGGCCCCACAGACCACACCTGTTTTCCTCGGGGCATAGAAAGAGGCAAACTCAGATGTCTCAGTCTACACGTGCATCTCCTTGCCTACAGCTCCGTGAGGTCGTCATTGAAGTAGAGCAGTATCGCAGGTATGTGGTGTGTGGCATCCATATTGAGGTAGTCAAACTCCTCCTCTTCATCCCGGATCCCGTTATCTTCCAGATTTTGATCCATGTTCAGGTTCTTGCCATCGTATTTCCACGTGTAGCTGGCAGCGTGTGCGTTATAGGGGAGATAGCGGTGCAGGATTTCCCACATTGACTCCAGAGCCCCCACCTAAAGAACACGGAAGTGTCAACCTCTAGAATTCTGCATGGAACACACAGACACACTCCCGAGCGCTAGGAGGGGGGGCTCTTAAGCCACAATCCTTTAAGAGTTGCTCTAACTGGAAACTGGGAAGAACACCAGAAGTGAAGCAGTCCCAAGGAGCGACTGAGCTAGAATGAGAGTGCCTCCATTAGCAGACAGCGCCCCTCAGGTGCCCCACAGCCCCAGAGAAGTAAAGCTGACGCTCCAGCGCACAATAAAGACACCAGAGCAACCACTTCTATGAGTGAAAGCTGGTGCCCCTCACTTGCAGTGGAGTAGACTGAGTCCAGCTGCTGTCTGCAATGGCAGGTAACCACCGTCATAGGATGCTGGCCTAGACTATGATGAAGACTGTGGTAGCTGTAATGCAAACACTTCTAGAACTCCCTCTGCGGGAACCCGGGTCGTCTGCTTTCCTCTGTCCTGTCAGGGGGAGGGAAGAAAACACCGCCCCCAGAAGTGCCCTCTGCTTGCCTCTAGCCTGTCCACCCGCGCCAGCCCTCACCTGCAGAGTGTGCTCCTGCGACGTGAGGGTGTTAATAATGCGGATGTTCCGGGTCTTGGCGGACAGCCCCCCCACGTTATAAAGCGTCCCCTTCCACCAGGGCATCCCGAAGTCATTGGCCCAGTCTGAGCGGGGCAGAGGAGGCGGGATGTGCACGAAGCGGCCCCTCGGGGTGCGGTACCTCAAGCAGCCGGTCAGTGGGTCTATGTGCTTGCGGATCTTCAAAAGCAAGTGTTTCGAGGGAGGAGAGGAGCAATCACTATTTCGGGTTCTAACTGTTCCCCGCCACCCTCCCCCGCTCTCTGGTGCCGCTTCCACCAACCCCACATTCCAACAGAACGTACATCTCTGGTCTGTGGATCAAACCAGTGACTAATGTCCTGGCCAGCGACCTCAAGGATGGGTTTCAGCAGTAGGTCCCCTAAAAAGGAACAGTGGCCGTGAGAGGCCAGCCACCTAAGTGCCAGGACCAGCTCCCCAGCCCTTCCTGGACATGTGTCCCTCACCTTTGAACTCCTGTGCAAGCGGAGTTAGGTTGTACACATGTCCCAGGTAAGATACCCAAAGGTCGTCGGGCTGGTTGTGTTCCGCTACTTCTGCCGGCGTGAAATAACGACGCTGAAAATAGTCAAAGTCTGGCCCCGCTACTAGGCCTCGGCGCGTCATGGCTCCGGTTCTGTTAGGAGCACTAGCTCCCTTGGCTACTTCCTTGCTCCTCAGCAGTCTTGCAAAGACCAGGTCCGAGAGCTCCCGGGAGTGCGTTTGTCGCTGACATGGAAACCATTGTCCCTTCCCGGCCACTGTACACGGAGGTTAAACCTGCGTCGGCAGGGCGGGGCTCGGGCTGCACGTGGTCCCCGGAAGCATATTCTTGGTTCCGGCGTGGAGCCTAGCGTTGTCCAGTTCATTCTGAGAGGAAGCGAAGACAGTCCGTCCCGTAGCGGAGTCTAGGCTACATGAGTTTGTTAGCGGTAACAGCAAACGACGCTGAGGAGCCCACAACAGAGGGTTTTAAATTACCAAATTTCAGGCGTTTCCAAAAGGTGCACAAGAGAGCGCAGGCAAAGTTCTCGCGATATTCTTTGAACAGCCCAGTAAGCGTCGGTGAACCCGGGCTGAAATAAAATCTCGCGAGATCTCTGGAGTGACAGACCCGGGGACGCGGAGGCGTGATCTCACGAAAGGGAAGCGCTTGGGAGCACTCGCGAGATCTGGCGACCCGACTCCACACGCTCTCGGGAAGTTTAAGGCCCAATGGCCGGAGCTGGGCCGACCATGCTGCTACGAGAGGAGAATGGCTGTTGCAGTCGGCGTCAGAGCAGCTCCAGCGCCGGGGTTAGCGCGGGCTCGGGTTCCGGAGGAGCCGTCGGGCGGCGACACCGAGCGGGGAGGGGAGTCGGGCGGAGAGGACGGAAAGGGAACTACAGTTCCCGGCAGCCCCTGGGCCCCGGGCGCCGCCGAGCGGGCTGCTGGGAGCTGTGGTCCTGCGGGCGTGCAGCCGCGACTGCGCGTCTGCATGTGTGTGCTGCCCTGGCAGGACTCCGACGGGGAGCAGGAGGACTCGCCGGCCGCGCGTGCCCGGCAGCAGCTAGAGGCGCTGCTCAACAAGACCATGCGCATTCGTATGACAGATGGAAGGACACTAGTCGGCTGCTTCCTGTGCACCGATCGCGACTGTAACGTCATCCTGGGCTCCGCGCAGGAGTTCCTCAAGCCGTCTGGTCAGTGCCCCGGGAGTACACATCTCCTCGGGAATGCGGCGGAAACTCACCGCAGGGCGTTTCCTCTTGCAGGCCTTACTGCGCCCCTTATTTTCCGGGGCGAGATCGGTGCTCGCAGGCCGTTCTGATACTCTGACCTTTTTTTTTTTTTTTTTCTTTCCAGATTCATTTTCTGCGGGAGAGCCCCGTGTGCTGGGTCTGGCCATGGTGCCAGGGCACCACATCGTTTCTATTGAAGTCCAAAGGGAGAGCCTGGCGGGGACCCCATATCTCTGACCACGGTCGCACTTCTCTTTGAGACCATTAAACCCTATGACCAAAGTGGCTGGTGTCTGTGAGGGTCCGATGTGAGCTGGGGGTAGCTGAGTCCGGGAGCTTCCTCAGCCTGACCCCTCCATTTAAGAGTACCAAAGCCTCCCTCCAGTTAGGCGCCTCAGGCAGCAGCCCCGAGGGTGGGCCCCTCACCTTCCCTCCCACACCGCTGCTTCAGACTGTAACGGGAGGGGGTGTCATCCTGCCCCGGAAGACCCATTGTTTCCCACCCCGGCCTGGCAACGCTTAGTTCCTTTTAGCTGGGGTCAGAGAACGGGCTCCGGTCCCCAAGGGGAGCTGGGTAGGCAGTCAACGCAAGGCCCACTCCGCGATTATTAATAGGGAAGTGACTTCGGGGTCAGGGTCAGAGCTCCGGGGTCCGACCAGGAAGAAGGGACTGAAGAGATAAGGGAAAGCAGGATGCTTTATTTAAAGAAGCTCTGCTCTGCCCATGCGTCCTCCTCCCGAGCCCTGGGCAGGGGCCCCCGTGTATGCGCCACCCCTGAAATCAGAGAGCGCATTCATTTTATAAGGCCTTTTATTTATTTATTATTATTATTATTTGTGATGGTGTCTTCTCTAGCCCTGCCCCTCAGTCCCGTAAATATCAGAGGAGCTGCACCAGCAAAGGAAGGCACGAAGTCCAGCTCAACTGTTGACGCTAGAGGAGGGAGAGATGTGCAGGGTCCAGGCCAAACGGTCAGGATTCAAATGTGGATGGGTTTTCTGGGGCATGAGGATGTTCCCCTGGGTCCACAGGTGCGGCCGTTTCCCCGAAGAGATGCTGAGACCTGACTCAGGCAGTGGTGAGGAGCAGGGCTGGGCAGAACAGCCCTGGGCTTCCTGTAAGTCCTCAGGCGACCAGGAGGGCAAGCGACAGGATGCTTGACTCCACGCGCCTCAGACCCAGACCTTCCCCGGT
Organism: Rhombomys opimus; assembly: GCA_010120015.1. Classification (NCBI taxonomy): domain Eukaryota; kingdom Metazoa; phylum Chordata; class Mammalia; order Rodentia; family Muridae; genus Rhombomys; species Rhombomys opimus. The sequence goes on along the minus strand of REGO01000222.1, from coordinate 647,970 downwards.
GTGGGAACAGCCCGGGACCCTGGCGAGGCCGGGATCTGCTTCGGCTGTGGGATGTGCCGGCGCCGGTACAGGGCTCGGCTGTAGGGCACAAGGCAGTCGGCCAGGCGAAGGCGCAGGCAGAGGCGGCGGTAGGTGGCCAGGGCCAGCACCAGCAGCGGCACCAGCAGCAGGAATCCAGTGACCAGCAGGGCGGTGAAGCCTGGGTCCCGCAGATGCGCCGTGCAAGGGGGCGCCTGGGAGCGCAGGAACTGTGCGGGTAACAGGCGTCAGGCTGGCCCGCTGGGCCGCATTCTGCCCAGGGGGGGAAACAGTCCCCCCCACACACACACCCATACCCCTTGGGGCACACGCTTACCTGGGAGTGGCAGAGAAAGCCGAAGCCTAACATGGTGACAGCGGGTAGCAAGATGGTCCCCAGCACCAGCGCCAGCAGGAGGAGGTTGAAGACGGCCACCAGCAGATTCTGGGCCGTTACCAGCACTGCGCAGGCCCAGCAATCCAGGGGATCCCGGGGCTCTGGGCCGCCAGCAACAACCGAGCGCTGGGCTCCGGGCACCTCCGCCATGGCCTGGCTGGTTCCCGCCCCGAAAGGCTGCAGCCCTTATAGCCCTCCTTCCTGCCCCTCCCCCGGGGCAGCCTCTCCCCACCCCCCGCTACCTTATCCTGGAATGCAGCTCTGGGATTAGGCATCCTCATCCCAAGGAGCAGGCCTGGCTCTGGACATTCCACAGGCGCCTTCCGGGAGGGGTTCGGGGGCTGCGCGGCCCTCCATCACCGTCCCGACCCGTCAACTGATAGATAGCCTCCACAGCCACCATCAAAACACAACGGCCTTTTTTTTTTTTTTTCCTGCTTTTATTTTTAATATTAATATTCTCACACAAAAATCACCGAAAAATAGGGAAGGGTTGGGAAGACCCCTCTGCCCCTGGGGCAGAGAGACAGTGCAGTGCGAGGGGCGGGACTGTAACCCCCCACCCCTCCGCAGCCCCAGCGGGACAAAAACGAACCAAGAAAATGAAAATAAAGCCCCAGAGAAGCTCAGCCCAGGCTGTCCCTGCCCCAGTGAGGCCCTGCCCAGGGCTGTTTCTCGCCTCTAAAACAGTGGGGTGGGGGTGGAGGTGTCCAATGGTTTTAATCGGCCGAGGCTGGGGAGGGCAGGGTTTCTTTTCCTCATAGCTCTTTCTTTAAAACTTTTAAATTTTTTATTTTATTTATTTATTTTTTTACAAAATACCATTTCAGTTCCCAGTTCCCCTACAGTACAGGAGTCGCTCACCCTCAGGCGGGTTGGGGGTCGGGTCGGGAGTGGGGCACTGGTCCGAGAAAGTGCAGGACGTAGGGGAGGGGAGCGGGTTAGAGCACCATGAGAGCCGGCGGGAGCCGCGAGCGGGCGGGGACGCCGGCCACGCCCGGACACGTACTGGGGCACAGGGAGGGCCCGGGACGGGCCTCCCAAAGAGGCAGGAGGGATGGCTTGGGGGGGCGGGAGGTCGGGTTTCCCCAACAAAATGAATAAATAGAGGTGAGTGGGACCGTTATAAATTAAAAATCAAAAACAAAAGGAACAAAAATACAAATCATAACCAAGTGAATAAACAGACATATACAGGGATCACAGCTAGCGATGGAAGTAAAAAAAGGTCCTGGGGGAGGGTAAAGCCCATAGAGAATCTCATTAAAAACCTCGGCTGCCGAGCGTCTATGTACACGAGCCGCGGGCGAGCTCTGCGCCGGCGGCGGGCGCGGCGGGCAGGCTTGAGGGAACCCGTATGAGCCCCGCCGCCGCCGGAGCCTGGTCCTTGTGTCTGCTGCTAGAAAGGCCAAAGTCGGTGAGGGGAGCGCGGGCAGGGGCCGCCGGCCCTCCCGTCTCCCTTTTTTTTTCCTTTTTTTTCCTCGTATTTGTTAAAAAAATTCTTTTTCTTAATAAATTAAGTGAGGGGAGCTGCCAATAGGGTGGAAGGGCGGGACCCGACCCCCTTTCCCGGCCGAGGGCGGGACCCAGGTCCAGCCCAGGCGTGTGCTGGTGGCCCCGCCGCGGCCTGCGTGGGCGGGCGAGCGGGGCGTCCGGCCTCATCGCGACGTGCTGGCGGGGGCCTGCGGGGCGAGAGCGGGGTCAGCGGGCGGGCGGGCAGGGCGGGCGGGCCGGCGGCCGCCCCCGGAGCCCGCGCTCACCAGCGTGAAGGCGTCGTAGGCCTGCGCCAGCTCCTCCGTGCGGAACTGCTCCAGCACCACCACGCCCTGCAGCCCGGCGCTGCGGCGGCGCGCGCAGCCCTCGCAGTGCACCAGGTACGTGTTCCGGCTGCCGTTCTCGCTGGTCACGAACAGGATGTTGAACACCTCCAC